>JAJTUC010000031.1:0-19194 GCA_036971365.1 Dactylellina leptospora | reverse complement strand
TTTCTCTCTTTTATTCTTTGCCCTTCCTCGTTTCCTGGATAAACCATATGAAACAACCCGGCATCTATAATTAGGATGCGTTATTCCATTGCGTCGTTGCTCTCATAATATCTGTGTCCCCTTTGATACTACACGGCTATACCAGCAATCCTAATCCTATGTATGATATTGATCTTTATGCAACGAGCTGTGTCCTAAATATAAACATTCCAGTAGATATTTTAAAACGTCAAAGTTAGTATGGTAGTTCATAACTGGAAAGCCATTATTTATATTCGTGATGTGATGGTGGCCTTACTTTTGAAAACGGTATATGTCTTTCGAAAAAAGCGTGCGTAAATTCGGATCTGTGATATAATCCAAAATATCAAAGTATATTTCGATTAATGATTAATTAAGTGGAAATAGGTTTATTAAAAAGAGGCCTGGAGCGTGGTAGCAGCGGGGAACACCCGCAGGGCGCTCCTAGGTTAAACCCTACGACCTTTTCCTCGTGGAATAGTAGTTTGTATTGTCTCAAATATAAAGAAGTCAAGGGGTATAATTACCTTTTAAGCTAGAGAAAAATGGATTCCAATAACCGAGAAGGTAAGATAGGTCCATTGAATAAGCTTGAATGAATAGTTATGAATACTTTGATTTACTGCTACCTCCATATTCGGGTTGAAAGAGCCTAGCTATCTGCTAAATCTAGCTGAGCATTGGTATAAGCGATTTTGGACCATGGCACTGCAGCTGTTATTGACGATCAGGCATCAAAGGACGTATTTCCATCGAACCTGAACTTTTGCTCAACATTCCAACCCATAGAATATGTTTACAATCTTCAGATTCAGTAATATTATAATAGCAAAGTAAGATAATCTGCGGTTACAATATTCCTGCATAATAGCTTTGACGGTGCTCGAGTTACCGTGTCTGGTTAATTTTGTATGATGCATGCATCGGCAATATTGTAAATTCGAAGCGATCACTTAAGTCACTCGCTAGTTAGGCAGTCTTCGAGGCGGAAGTGCATCGTTCCACAAAAATACCCCACTACCACTTCCCTCGCTGCTTTTACCACAATGCTTAGGCATTTGTGAAAACCACATACATATACATTGGCGTTAAACTAGGGCATATTGTTCTGACCCGTTAGTTCAGGTTGCCGTGGTAGTCATCGTTGAAAGAACCCTTTCGGGATTTCTCAGCTTCTTCGGCAGACTGTTCGATCTAGATCTTCATACTAGCGGCCCAACTACACCCGATGAACCGACCACGAGTCCACCGGGCCATACGCCTACGGATACTCCAACGCCGAGATCGTCAGCGGTCAATTCAACTACGTCAGATTGCGACCCGTCAGCTCCAGCTCTTCCGTGGCTGATTCTATTCGTATCTGGTTCCACGGATATCGGTATTACTAGTTTCAAGAGCTTAATCAAGAAGAACCCTCGCAACGAAGATATCGAGGTCCCTGCTTCCGATATCCGAGTTTCTTTGGCATGGCTGGATGATTGTGACTTACCAAAAGTCGTTCTTCACCCGCTCGTGGATACTACGACTCCGGAGAAAGTGCTTGTTTTCGACCCAGATCTCTCAGCGGAGTTCCTCTCGATTATGCGGAAACTCGGATGCTGAGAACGCTACATTCAAGGAGCCCCAAAAGCCTAAACTTAAAAAACGAAGCTTCCAAAATCCGAGATCAACCTACGCGGGGTCGATAAGTGGGAGAATCAATGCCCCTGACGACCTTGTGATTTTGGGTTACTTTAAAACTCAGACAATGAGAACCTGCCGGTATTATAATCTTGTGGGGTTTCCGCAAAAGTATACCTCAAGAGGGGCAGGTACATTCATCTATCTGATTGAGATATTTCTCTTGGCAGCTGGCCATCATAGTGTAATCCCTTAGAGGTTTTCTTGGGGGCTCTCCGGCATAGTTATCAAACTAACATTGATGAATTGCAATTAGGAACGCAAGGACAAGTTCGATGATTATCCCTGTGGCCTACTCAGGCCACGGCGGGTGGTTTGTTTCATGCCACCTGTATGACTTTCATGGCTGTAGGAATCTGGGTTGGTGTAGCCCGGGATGCCAGGGTCGTACTCGCGGCAGTTGGATGATATAGTCAAGCAGGAAATACTTATAAACCAACTGCGGCTGGCCTCGCTAAAACCCTCACCGCAGTATTAAACCACATTACCGCAAGGGGTAGAACGCAGACAGCGATCATTAATATTTCGTGGGGTAAGTATCTAATATATGCCCCAACTTGAAAGTCATCAAATACAACTTTGTTAGCTAACCCGTTTATCTCCTTAAAAACCGAGTGGTACCAGAACCCGGATAACAACAAAGCTTTCTGGATTACGTTTCTGGCTTGCGTATTATACACTGGTATCACCGTGGTCACTGCAGCAGGGAACCAAGCAATAATTTATTGTCGGTAGCTTCCCAAGGGCACTTGGGGTACCAATACGCCTCTCATCATTGTCGGGAAGCTCAATTTAACGGCGCTAGGCACCTCGATTCTCGGACAGAGAGACGGAACATGAACACGGGAAAACCAGCAATATATACCCCCGACACCCAAGTTTACTGTGTCAACGCTGGAGTTGTAGGCTGAGTAATCAAAGAGACAGGCTCATCAGTCCCCCGTGCGATTGTTTCAGATATCATCGTCTCAATGCTCAGCGAGCCTGACGAACTCCAGCAAATACCGAATGATCAGCAGCCTGGGGACATTGGTCATAAAGTGAAACACCGGCTTACTCTGTTAGGCAACTTGTGGAAAGGTGCAAACACTGGTGTTTGGCATACCTAGAGCTGTTGCGGGGACGCTTCCTGAGTGCATCGATAACCCGACCATACTTTCTCCAGTTACTCCATTTGCACCAAATCCACTACGGGCAGACAACCAATTTGTCCTGACGACTATTCCTACCGGGCCTTTCCCCTTTGCCGATAACAGAGTTATGGAAGGGGTCTGAAAATAATGTGAATGCCACTAAAGTTGGGATTTTTGTGTTGGAAGCAAATTGATGATTATGGCGGGCGTAACTAGTACTTCTGCGAATATGGATAGGAACTGATTTGCCGTGAAACAACCTGATTCGCTATGGTCGCAGGCGTTTCCCCGATGTTCTAGAATAAAGCATGCCAGTTTTTAAGTCGACCGCACATTCTCTCTCGCTATTTTGGAAGCTAACTCTTCTGCATGGAATTTTTGGGTGTACCTTGCCGCAATTTGATGAATTGTATAGGGCTCGAAATTGGCCGTCGGCGTCTGCCACCCCCTAGTAGCTTTCCGCCTGTCGAACCCACTGGTTGATTGTCCAATACCCCTGCCTGCAGTCCTGATGTTTGTAGTGGGGTCCTGCTTGTATGAACATGCTTGAGAGCATTAGAATGGCCTTTCGGTCTCCCGATTAAACCTTAACGATCATTCATTATTCCGCAGTTAAATAGCGACCAGTTTCATTTTCTCCTGGCTTCTCGGGACAACATAGTGACCATGTAAAATAACACAACGCCAACACCTGATAGGGTAGACGTATCATATCGTTTGTGCAGATTGATGCGCGAGGTCTAGCCACTTATTGAGCTGGCTGAGTCCCCGGAAGACGTGCGGTGTTTTGTTTTTAGTTCGCAGGCCTTCCAGCAGCCCAGTATTTTATGCTAGAAGATTATTCGACCAATGAAATAGTTGGGGAATCTGGTGTGCAAGCACCCTCGTGTGCAGCAAGTGGGAAAAATGTGTTGCAGCTACCATGAAGCACCAGCTGGAGCTTTGTTTAGGCACTCCACCGCCACAGTTCGTCCAAGGTTTCAAATATTTACCCCTCGCGCCCTGCCAGCGCCGCAAACAATTATCGCCAAAAGGCAACTTAGCGCTTTGTCGTGATGAAAGGCTTGATGGAAGAACCAACATACAAACCTATGTGTAGGTATGTTTGGCCAATCGTCTCGGAAAACTGTTCAAGGTCGCAGCATGGCTTGTCGTTCGAATCCTCAAAGATGGAGGATGAATTCGCTGTGATTGTCTTCATCAGCGTGGATTGCTTCCATCAGCCTGACCGCTTGCCAAAATTGGCGGTGCCCTCCGCTCCTTCTGCTGTAATCGTATAAACTCGTAGGCTCTTGACTTTAATAGACCCTTTGCAATCTTCCGGATATCTCTCGGCCTAATTTTCTGATAGATTTGCACGCTTCTTTATTCGCCATCATTCTGTAGCCAGCCGCCGTTTTGTATTTTCGAGATGCAAAGAGAATTTCGGCAGCGATGGGATCGTAGAATGATTTTTGGATCCGGTCTCTTCGCGTTGTTCATTTACCTGAGTACATTTCATTCTCAAAAGCCATCCCGATACCCGTCTTATCACGCTTGGCGAATCCATAAATGGTCGTCAAACCAAATTTATCAAAAGCTTCGTAACAGAGATATCAACGCCACAGATTTGAGCATTCAACAGGGGAAGGAGCTGGAAGAAATTGGAGAATCTGGATACATCACCACTTATGTCAAGCTGGTAAGGCAGTGAAAGTGCCGTCGCCGGGCCGACTCAGAGCGAATCCCCCTTTTGATTCCAAGGACTTGGTTAATTTTTAAATGTAGGATGAGAGAGAGGGCCGTTTCATGATACCGGTAACATCAATGAAAGGGAGTCGTGAGTATTCTCTCGCCGGCCTTAAGGAAGCTTAGAGAACCTTCTCGAAACATCCATAGAACTTCAGAATCGTCTTTATTAATTTACATTGATCCATCGTTGGTTATCTAGATGAAAGATCCTGTTCCTTCGGCATGCAACCGGAGCCCCTGTATCTTGAACTATCTTTAGATGCAGAAAATATTCACCCTCATCAAGAACTGTGTTTGAATTCTACCAGGTGTAGAGTACGCTGACCCCTTCATCCCATTGCTTCCTAACTCTTCGATATCCTAATGTGGTGGCTGAGTTTGAAGAAATAAACATTACTGATCAGCTTATAGTCCTCTACGCAGAACTGCACGGCTACATTATCGTTCAATGGAGCCCGAGTGGTTCCCAACAAAGCGAGCTGGGTTGCTTCTGAGAATAATCAAGGCGGCTATGGCCCTTTGGAACTCGACGTCCCTTTCGAGCTTCACAAGAAGTCTTATCACGTAAAGTCCCCCACGCTAGGGATATGCACACGAAATGGTGACGAAAAACAAAGTGGACCTCCTCATACAATCTTAGATTTGTTAAGATCTGCGAATCGCATTCGAGGCTTAATCGCCGGGTTCTATTTCGGTAGCACTCGCACCGATGGTCTCGGGAACTCGATCACCTTTGGGGGAGTTGATCTTGAAAAATTTGTAGCTCCTCTGACCCATTACCCTAACAACGCTATTGAAGAATGCGGATTTGCGATTAACGTCCTCAGATTCAACATAACGAATACAAATAATAGAAAGGCAGCAAGATCTACAGCGGCGGATAAGACGCAAACATCAGCACTGCTAATTGCTTTGAATTTTACCGAGCCGTAGGTCACACCTTCCTTGAACTCCATAAGCTTAGGTCATAGACAGTCGCCGAGATCTTTATCGGAGTCTTTAAGCAATTAAGACTTTGTTCATTATTCGATTTGCGTCTCGTCAGGCTTGATAAAGCTATGATCACTAACTTTCAAATCTACTCGGAAGTTTATTGCGCCTACCTGAAACGGATTTTACAAACGTGCACAAAATTTTGTCAGACGGACAGTATATAGAATCCGAAGCACTTTGCGACAACGGAGGATTAATAATCAAGGACGTTCCTAGAGATTACGAACTTACGATCTTCTTCCGAAACGGTCCTTCCATATCTATCCCACTTACCAAGCTAGTGCAAACAAATCATCGATCTGAAACCCAGAGTAAATGCCTTCTGGTAGCTCCTGCTTTTCGGAAGAATGAGTACGTTTTAGGGGCTCCTTTCTTTCGGTAAGTGAATCTCCAGCCCATTTCTACCCCTTTCTACATCCAGGAGATTTCAGAAATGTTGAATCTTAATTGTACGGTAGGGCTACCTATGTCGCTTTGGACTATCAAAGCAATCTAATTGGTATCGCTAAGATCCGTTTCGACGTGACAAAAGAGAATATTAGAACACCGGCGATCACGGGCTATGATGGCACTATCAAAGATATTCGGCTTCAAGATTCAGCATTGATAGTTCCCAATGTGACCGTGACGAAGACGATCATCGCGACGATGGTACCCACAGAGACTGCTACTATTGAGATAATATCCAATCGTACAGCCATAAAGACACCCGAGACAGCGAAACAAGCTATCATCGCAACCTCTTCGACTGCGGCGGTATTCGGGGTTCTCACTTTTGTCACAGTAGGTCTTCTCTTCATGGTTGAGAGACGCAGACGCCAGCTTGTCACCGTATTTAAGTATAAGACAGAATCTTCAGATTTTTTGCGAAATACGGTTGGCGTTTCGATCGATCAATGCGTACAACCTTCGGTTCCGCCGCGTGCGCAAGAGTTACCTGTACCTGAACAGGCAGCCAGGTCACAAGTGTACCAACCATAGTCTGTGAAGATTGTTGGAAATTTTTTATCAGAAGAGTGCTTCTTGCTTGTGGGCAAAGGAACGTTTGATCTTGCGACAGCAGAGTTGGCGAACCCATTGAGAGTTATTCAGTAATGTATCTTTAGAAATGTTGGTTGTCACAATTAAAACCTAATTTTAGAGAGCAGCATGTGCGAGTGCCGATTGTTTTGAGCAAGCGAATATTAGTTACCGGTGGGATGAAGCCCAACATTATCGAGTTTCGAGTTGAAACCATATTAGAAGAAAAAGCGATATCCGACAGAGTCTCGATCGAAGAGTGAAAGTATTTTTGACTGCCCGAGTTTCACTTCGCGGAGCCTGAGTCCGTCTGACTAGCCCCTTGTGCCGTAAGGAGTTGTGGTTGGACCCAACCACAGCTCCTTTGGATGTTTTCGATTATCATATCTAGATCACCACTACAACACCAGCAACAACCATTTGACAACCAACAATGTACTTTTCTTCTCGCATGACTCTAGATGGATCAGCCTCAAACGACACCATCAAAAACTAGATTTTCAGTCAAAGGTACTAACATTATACTCATGATCGGTTGTAGATTTGAAATCAACTCATGTCAAGACATTTAGATGTCTTGATGTGAATGAAGGAAGGAATCAAAATGAAAAGTAGTAAAGGAAAAGGCTACGAGAAAGGATAAGTATCTCAGTTTTACAACCTCTCACAGATATCACCTCACCATTCATTAATGCGACCAACTGCCTTGCATTTGATCTTTCTCGTTCTCGACTCCTATCCATCAAATTAAGCTGTGCATCTTGGCGCCTACGATAGATCTGTCGGTCAACGAATGGGACATTACGCCATCTTTCCGATCAAAACTCATATCCAATAGTCAGGTATGTATATAAAGACATCTTTTCGACCCTCTGGAAAGAATTACGGTCATAAACCTGCAACCAAGTTTATCTTCTAACAATCTACCAAAAGATGGCTCATAACTTTGTTTATTTTCGGCAACAAGCACTTTTCAGGATACTCTTAATCTGCTTTTCTTTGCCGCATCTAATTCTTTCACTTTCCCAAGACGAACATTTCTGGCGTCGAGCAGCTCGTTGGTGCCTTGAAAGTACTGACAAGGAGATAGCGGCGGCTTTGAAGAGAGAGTACGGTATGATGGATAGCAACGATAGTAGTAATCTCTCGCGACGAAAAACCATTGCCACAGAGACCCCTAGGACCCCCTACTTCTTACTATTAAACTATCTCGATCTTATTAATACAGGTACACATCTGGAAATTCGCGTCATTGATTTTGGGCACAAACCTACTGGTGAGTTTGTTCGCGGGCTAGTCATCTTAATGAGTCCGTGTCTAGAGATCTGGAGAACAGGCTGGGCGTTTAACTGGTTTGGTGAATATTCTAGAAGAGATGTGCAATTGGGATCAATACGGCATCGACCTCAGACTCGCGCATCACCCCGATACGCGGCTCTCGATACCGTGGGGGTATCCGCCCGAGAAATGCTCCCCTACAGGTTTTCCTTGTCATGTAAGCTTGCACTCTACCGAAGATGATAAAGATTCCGCAATCAATTCTTTTCTTTCTTTCTTTCTTTTTCTTACTAATATAAAAAAATGCAGGAAACCTCTTTCGAGGGAACGATTGAAAACTTGCCTAATTTCATATTAACGGACATGGACATCGACTTCCCAAACCCAGCAAACAAGACTGACAGCAAATACAACCGATTAGGTGTCGGCTGGCGTCGTAACGGGCATAATTCGAGAACATTTATTCAGACGCTCATATCGCAGGGATGGATCAAATACCCAATCATTAGCGTTTGGCTCCAGCACAGGATATTCGGCAGTCTCGGATTGGGAGGCATACAACCGGCTTGCTTTGAACATAATAGCTTTAGGGTATATGAAAATGCAGCCGAAACCACTGATGAAGATCAGTTTAAAGTGAAGATGTTGAGCCTGGGCACAAAACACGATAACGATATCCAACCAATCGCGCAGTGGTCTCAAAACGCACCTCAGCTCGCTAGTGTGAATTTCACCGAACCGTAAGTAGTTTGTGTCCAAGCTCAAGGTTATCCCAAGGCGGCGCACAAAGCAAGTTTAGGACCCAACCGCCGGCTTATGCTGGCTTGGAGATTGTAAATCTATTCTTGGCTGTACTATATCTATCTTGATCGAAGCTAGGGAAGCTGGCAACAGTATTCATCCCCACGATCGATTCACACGGCCAGCTGGCTGCAGCCGTAGTGGCAGTACTCTTTTCCTCTTCCCCCCAAAAAACGGAAACAGCTAACACTCTCTGACCTCAAAGGAAGATACATTTGCCGAATGCCACTTACAGTAAAATAATTGATCTGCTCTTCTCCAAGCGACTCATCGATGGCTCTCCATCCGAGTATAACCACAAGATTCCATACTTGAACAGCCTTCCGCCAAAGAATTTCTCCCTCGAGTTCGACTTGGCAGAAGACCTCTCAATCGCCGTACCATTCACAGACTTAATAGTGCAGCCTGATCCGAATTCAAAGGGCAGCAAGTCTCCTGGAAAATACCCACTTCTCATCAGCAGCTCCGTAGAGGGTTCAATGGTGTTGGGGATACCATTTTTCCAGTAAGTTTTTATCATCAAATAAAACATAACCACAGTTCAGTTTCTCCGGTACGGTCACTGATCACACTAGGAACGCCTATCTTACCATCGATTATGCGGCTGACTTGATCGGTATCGGGAAAATAATCCGGTCATTGGATTTCCTAACCCCCGTAGGCATGTTACCTGCGAATGGCACACTTCGCGATATACAAGAACAAATGTTGAGCGGTGGAGAATGGAATGTTGTTAATGAAGATAGGGAATCCGGGACGCAATGAAACTTTCCATTTCCCTGATTAAATTGATCTAGTTCAAGTTCTTTGGTGCTCCAAATTTGTAGCTTCTCAGTTATATTCAAGATTGTATCTATGGTGATATTTTTATCGTTTTACACCTTATTTTGAATGCTCCGAAGGTTCCGCGGAGAATCTGATTGATGCGGGTAATAGCAAGATCGTAACGCTAGACGTTCGGTTTCCTGAGTGCATCTTTCAGCTACCGAGGATCAATCAACATCATCGTGTGTGTATTTTGGATATGCTTCAGCGTGGTAAACACCAATTCGCAATTGTTTGCGTCTGCCCACCAAGTGTGGCAACGCAGTGCGTATATACTTTCGTGACGACGTAACATCGCACCCACCACAAAATCACATCGGCTTCTTCTTCTTCTTCTTCTTCTTCTTCTTCACCTCAACCTTCTCTCTCTCCCATCATCGACTTCCCTCGACACTTGAAGAGCATCCGCCAATATGGAGGCAATCGATGCCTGATCAGGATATGCCGCAGGACCAGGTTGTATCACATAAACAAGTCGTCCAGTTGTTGCTCGCGAACGATCTCGTTGACCCAGATTCTCATGATCGTAGCGGCCGTACACCGTTATTCCACGCGATTCTCAAATAGCGTATAGGAATAGCTAGAATGTTGCTCGATACACGTCAAGTTAGCCTTCAATCCATGAGTGGGGAAGGCGCAATCTCGGTTGTGAGATCATTAGGGCGTATTGTATCAATTTCGCGGTTGTCCAGATCCAGACGCGTCTCGCATACCTGGCCAATGGACAGGCTCACTGAGGTACCGTAAGCTGACGGCTCGAAGGATCAAGTTTGATTACATGAATTGCTTGTTGTTATCGGACTGAAGATTTTCAATACAAAGCAGCGAAGAGTACGATACGTAGACAACCTCTCCTGAGCATACTAATTCGCGCGCCCGTTCCAGCCAGCTAGTATATACTTCCATTACTATGTGCCAACATGTCGCAAGCAACTAATTGATGCATATCAAGCATATGTCGCAATGGGGGCCTTGGGTTCTGGATATATCGATAGGATATTTCCCATCTACATTTCAGTTCCTCGCAGTTGCAACCTCCCGTACGTTGAGAGTGCTCCACAACACTTCGTGACTGGAGCGTTCAATAGAAAACTAGTTGAGACTTTGTTGTGCTCAGCACCACTGGGATAGCCTGGGTACGAGACCACGTATATATAAACACACGACGAAACGCCTATGTATCAAAGTTATCGTACCTACCAACAAGTTTATTTTGCGGTTCCGAATCGCGAGATAATCGACTACAATAGTAGAATTTAGACCAAAAAGGAAATACCAACTAACCATTTGGTTTTCGGGTGTTCTCTGGAGGGATTAGTATGTGAGTTTCATCAGTTGATATCGGGAGCTGGGTTGTATTTTACTTAGACCTCCAGTACGACACTTATCTTATCTACTTGTTGCGCTGGCCAATATGCCGAAAGTACTTCAACATCATGTAGACCCAGTCCACAAAACCAACCACGTCGAGCCTTAGGGAGTGATTCAAAATATTTAAATTGCATCTTGGGGTTATGAAGAATGTGGCATGACGTAGGTGGCCCTATAAAGGGGTCTTCCGAGTGATATCCCGTGCAAGTTCATAAGATTCACCCCTGTTAGCGAAATCAGAAGAGGTAATTTCCCGATTAGCGATTAGCTCGGGGCAAAATCCGACGGCTGATGCCCCGAGATCGAGAGATTCTCCCCCTTGGCTTTTCGCTTCGCGTCCCCATTGGCTAGATGGACTAGGACGAGTGCCCAAAGCGGCAGAAGATTGTGAGTTGAGCGAGGGGCACGACGCATTGTCCCGTCCACTTCAACAACGGGCGCCATAAGTTGGTCTCGGATCATTGCGTCTTCATTCTATTGATTGGGGCCCGGGATTTGGTGGATTAGATAAATCAGGCACGACCCTTCCGTTGCATTTCCACCTTCATCCCTTTCATACTTCCGATTATCCCCTCTTCATCATAACCCCCCCGCCTTCAGTTCATTTGTCACTATCCGCAACTTCGAACAGGCTTTCAGTCTTTTTATTCAAAGTTTGGTCGCAGAAGTGTCTTCGCCATGAAGATTCTCTTCTTATGCACCGCGCACAATTCGCTATCGCAACGACTGGCTCTCGCTTTGGCTCCGTCGCACGATATCACCATCGAGTTGGCGATCTCGGACGCACTGATGACAAGTGCTGCGCTTTTAGTTAAACCTGATCTCATCATATGCCCTTTCCTGACGACACGCGTGCCAAAGGAGGTGTATACTCGATACCTCACCCTGATAATTCACCCAGGGCCAACTGGTGACGCCGGACCGAGTGCATTGGATTGGTTGTTGATGGGCGACGACGGATCCGAAGAGGATCCAAAAGCACTTCTTAGCTCATTGGACGGCGAATGCAAACCTGGAAGATCGCATTGGGGTGTCACCATTTTGCAATCTATCGAGAAGTTCGATGCTGGGCCAGTCTGGGCCTGGGAACAGTTCGGGATCAACATTGATCAAGTCGGCTTGACAAAGGCGGATCTATATCGAGGACCTGTATCGCGAGCAGCAATATCAGCATGCATCGCTGCAATCCAGAGAATCCAGAAAACGGCAGCTAACGGACCAATTTCACCTTCTCTCGAGGCAAACCCAGTTTTCAAATCATTATCAGTCCAGGCTCAGTTGCCATTCCAGGGGGGACGAACATTCGATAGGCCGTTGCTCAAGGCGTCGCAGAGAGATTTCGATACCGGTAGACACACGGCCCAACAAATTTCTCGTCGCATCCGTTCTGGAGACTCGCAACCAGGTTCTCTGAGCAAAGTTTTCGGACAAAACCTCTACTTATATGGAGGTATCATCGAAGAATCCCCGGATGGTCCTAACCCAGGAGCATACCCCGCCGCAGCACCCGGGACAATTGTCGCTGTCCGAAACCAAGCCGTCTGCATCAAAACTTGTGACGGAAAAGGAGTCTGGATCACGCATGTTCGTCGTCCAAAACGCGCTCAAGACTCCGCTTTGTGGCCAAAGGTCCCCGCCGTCACTGGATTAGTTGAACTTAAGATTCTTGATAAAGACCAAATCATGGAACTAGAGTGGAGCCTGACAAATGATTTTTCCAAGTCTCCATACTCGACGTTCCAGGATATCTGGGTAGAGCTCGAGAGCTACCCTGATCAAGGCAGCATCGCGTATGTTTACTCCGATTTCTATAACGGCGCAATGTCGACTCTTGAGTGTTCAAGATTGATTGAAGTTTTCGAGTTCGTGCTTGGCGAAAATTCCAAATGTTCTCCAATCGCAGCAATCGTTTTGATGGGCGGTGCGTATTTCAGCAATGGCATTGCTCTGAATGTCATCGAAGCAGCCGAGAGTCCGTCTCAAGAATCCTGGATGAACATCAACCGTATCGACGATGTTGTATTCTATCTGTTGCACAAATTTCCAGCAGCTTCTATCTCAACTTTCGCAGCGATTCGAGGAAATGCCGCCGCTGGTGGTGTTGCGCTTGCAACTGCTTGTGATGTTGTTATCGCAGGTTCCGATGTTGTTTTGAATCCCGCATACCGTGGGATTGGTCTCTATGGTTCCGAGTATCACACCATCTCGTACTTTGGCAGATGTGGGCCGGAGAAAGCCAGTGAGATATTGAGGTCCATGACGCCTCTTAGCCCATTCGGCGCTCGCGCTATTGGTCTTATCGATCATGTTCTTCCCGGACATGGAGCTGCCCTCGACAAGCGCATCTATAATCACATGTCTGTCGTGATCCGCTCCGGAAGTCTAGGCAGAGTTAAGCCTTGGAAAAAGTCCGTTGATCTTTCACTGGAGAACTTGGCAGCAGTCAGAGCTAAAGAGTTGGGTGAGATGGCTCTTGATTTTTGGTCGCCAAGAGCAGAGAGATATCATACCCGACGTTTCGATTTTGTCCGTAAGGTCAAACCCAAGCAGACGCCTCTACGCTTCGCGAAACACCGGAGGTTTAAGACGTTGCAGGATGAAGAAGAGGCAGACAGCTTTGATCAAGTCTGTCATTATGAAAATCTGCGCGAGACAAGAATGATGGCGGAGCTACAGCAAAAGTTACAGGAATCAGCCAGGTTGACATCTCGACGACCACCTTTAAAGATTCTTGCCAACGACAGAAACCAGGAGACGATTTTCCCTTGCTACTACGTACCACCTGACTCGATTCTCTCTCCGCCAGCAGATTTGTTGACCCCGGAAAGTATGACTGATGGTTTTCAATGATTCTTATCTTTCATTAGTGTTCCAGTACATGATGAGTTGAGCTCATCACACGTCAGATTATCCTTCGTTCGCAAATTCATGTTTTTTCCATTCGTTTCAGGTCTGCATGTTATGGCTTTTATAGCTGGAGTTCTGTCATGGGTTTTATTTCTGTATAGCCTGTCTGTCTCAATTTTGTCTCTTCAGAAGTACTTTCGTGTATGGAAAAAGGAAACCTTTGTCTTCATTAGCTTAACTATTTGACTGATATGACAAAAGTAATGATGATGTTATAGCTGAGAATTTTCTCTCTTATAGGCTTCCGTCGTGAATCAACCGTTTTTGTGTTTAAAATGCACCTTGGAACATGAGATCCTGAGGAAACATCTCCCTCTTTACCGCGCCAGCTACAAGCGGCATCGCATTCGTAGTGATATTCATCCCGCACATCTTGAGTCCATCAGGGTGACTGGCGTCCTTACGATATACCATTCGCCAAGCACCTTCGGTCTGGACAAATTGACCAATATTTAGCCTCGGACTTTTCAGTGCGAAATCTGATGCATTCTTCAGAAATAGATACTAACCGTGAATTCCCACTGCTTGCCATTCGGATCTGTGACTTTCTTCTCGCCCGGAACTTTGTAATTTGCATACAAATCCGCTTTTCCGAGACAGTCATAACCATCCACGGTCTCTCTAATCATGACGACTCGCGGGCAATGCCAGAACTCCGACAAAAGATATTTGTACATCTCGTGGAATTTGTGAAAACCGTCGACACCTGGTGTCGTTTGACCCTTTTCGTCGGTATAAACAAAATCACTGCGTAATATGATTTTTAGTATTTTCTCAGTATACATAACAGGTCATGTAGTAAAGGGGCGATTACTCTGTATGCCAGGTACCGAAAGGTTGGGCGTCCGAGTACATGACCCCGGTGTTAAATGCTTTCTCGAAACCGTCCATGAATTTCATGGCGGGATGTGCCAGAAGTGCATCTGGATAACCGTTGCACTCGAGGAAAAACATCGGTTCCGTGGGGAAAGGCATTATAATAAGGTTACCGGGAAAGGCAGTCCGCTCCAACGAATTTTTTAGTTTCTAGCTGGATGTGTGATACGCGCGTCTTGTGAGTTTGAAGTCTTCGAATTCGAGGCTACTACGAGATTCCGGGGGCAGAGAGGGGCTTTATATAGTTCAAGGAGAATTGAACTTCAAAAGTTATCCTTTTACATTAAAAGCGGCCACCAAGCGAATTTCCGTGCATAGGCATCCCTCAAAGACTAAACTTTCTTATTCGATCCTCCCGGAAATCCGACTTCCGTCTCAGCTTGCGAATTGAGTTGTAAAACCCAACGAGCTAGACCTCAGCTACAGCGGGGTACTCTAGCGATTCAGACTCGGAGCGGGGTGGACAAAAATGTGATGGAATCCACTGACAAAGTGCTATGAGAACCCGAACCCTTAGTTTTGAGATTACACTCTTGTTATAAATTCTCATGCATGCCTTATTTTCTCTGCTGCTATCGATCAAGTGTGCTCATTCAAGAGAGCGTTCGGAGTCGGAGCTTGGGTCTGCAGATGCACGCTGCAGTTCCTTACAGGGCTGAGAGGTTTCATTATCATGCTGTTAGCGAATTCGCGGTTCAGCCGCATTCAAGTGGAGATTCGGTTCTGAATTTTGCCTTATCCTTCATACGGTCAGGGCCCGGACTACGTTATCTAGACACAATCATTAAAATGTGAAAAGGGAGAAGCGTAAACAAATTTTGATCCTAGAAGTGTAAGGTTTTCTAGATGGTCCTGGAAAACCAATCCCGCCTAGAATCTCCGTGAAAAATAATATATCTAACAAAAATTCAATCCTACCTTTTCTTGCTGCAAGAACGTTGGCAACGTCGTAATTTTGCAAAGGGTAGCACCTTGCGCTCATCCGGGGGGATTTAGTGGGGCTCGAACACGCTAGTTAGAACTGGTTCTTCAGCCGCAAAAAAACCAACTTCTCTTGGGGCTTTCCTACAATCGGCATTATATCTATTCAATGGGAACCCACAAACGAAACTTCTTTACACATCGATGTGTCGAAAGATCAATATCAAATTCAAGCCAAGATGAGCAGTCCGCCTTAGCATCAGCCGAAAAAGCTTGTTATGTTCCACAGCTGTGCACAGGTGTGGACAACACCGCCCGCTTCAGACAGGGGCAAGGGGCAGATTTACTATACAGGAGTTAATTAGCTGAATCACCTGTTCCTCCCCCATAACTACGGTTGCCCATATGTGCCACCCTTCGCGCCATAATAAAATTTTAACAACACCTAAAAATAAATCGTGATTTACCTTTATAATAAATTTTTACAATCATTCAATAATTTTATAATTTTATAAATAATATCTTAATAATATAAATTTGATTTAAAATTTTATAAAAAAATAATAAAATGATTAATAATTAAAAAATTAATAATTTACAATAAAATTTATATAAAATTAAAATTATTAATATAAATTAAAAATTTGGAAATTTCTAATTTTAATAAATAAATATTTTAATATTAAATTAAAAAATGGAATTTTTAATTATTAAAATTTAATAATGAGGAATAAAAAAATTAATTATATAATTATATATATTCAATAATAAATAAAAAAAACTTTTTATAATAAAATTTAAAAATAATTAAATTTATAAAAAAAAATTGATTTTAAAAATTTTTAAAAATAAAAATTTTTAATAATATATAAAATATTTTTTTAAAAATATTAAATTAAATATTAATAAAAATTAAATATAATAATAATATATTTTTTCAAATATTTATTAATTAAAAACTTAAATATTAAAAAATAATTAATTAATTAATTTAAAAATATCTAAAAAATAAAAATTTAGGATTTAAAAATATTAAATATATAATAATATTATTTAAATTATTAAAGTTTAATTATTTAATTATAAAAATAATTATTAAAAATAGTTTTAAAAAATTTAACTTTAAAAATTATATTATTTAAATTAAAAAAGAATATTAAAAATAAAAAAAATATTATATAATTGGATTAAATATAATTTAGATTGTAAATAATTATAATAAATTTATTTAATTTAAATTTTAAATATATAATATAATTAATATATATTTTTTATATATTTATTAATATTTTAAATTATATTAAAATATTAATTTTAATATATTTCTTAATAATTATTTAAGATTATAGATATATACTTATATTAATTAAAATAAATAAAAATTTAAAAATTTTTATAATAATAAAAATATAGGTTTTTATAAAAAAATTTATTATTAAAAAATATATATTTATTTATAAATACTATTATTTTAACTTAAATATAAAAAATATTAAAATTAAATTTTTATAAAATAAAATTATTAATATAATAATTAATAATTTTAAGAATTTTTTTTTTTTATATATAAATAAAAATATTTTTATAAATTTATAAATAAATATTATTATATTATAATATATATATATAAATATATTATAAATATATATTATGAAATTTATAATTATATATAATTTAATATTAATTTAAAAGTAATTAAAAAAAAAATTGTTATACCTTACCTTAATATATTTGGGTAAGCTTATACTTTTTTATATTTACTAAGCTCTTACTCTAAGATATTTATTATTTTTAAAAAGAAGAAATATATAATTATAAATAAAATAAAGTAAAAATAAAGTATATAATAATAATAAATATTAAAAGTTTTTTTTAAATATTAATTATATTTAAATTAATTAATAAAAAATAAAACAAGAATATTTATTTTTATCAATTTTAACAATAATAATTATATATATAATAAAAATATATAAAATAAAAATATTTATAAATATTTTTTATTTATAATTTATACTTACTTATTATTTATTATTTATTATTAAATAAATAAAATAATTAATAAATATATTACATAATATATATTAATTATAAAATAAAATATAAAAAAAGATAATTAAATTTATAAATATAAATATTAAAAATAATTAATAGGAATATAATAGAATAAGTAAAATATTCTATTTTTTTTATATTATAATTTTATAAATATAAATTTTACATTATTATTTAATATAAATTATAATATTATCTTTTTTTTAAAAAATTTTGTTTATCCAAAATATAATTTAATATTAAATTAAATATAATATAAATTAAATTATTTATATAAATTAAAAATTTATATAATATTATTATTTATATAATTAAATTATCTATATAAACTAAATTTTTATATAAGTTTAAATTTTATATAAAATTAATATTTATATAAATAAAATTTTTATATAGTTGGAAATTCTATATAAAATAAATATTTATATAGAATAAATATTTATATAAATTATAAATTTATATAAAATAAAAATTTATATAAAACTGAATTTTATATAAATATTAAATAACATAATTAAAATATATAAATAGGTAGTACATAAATTAAAATAATAAAATTTAAATTTAAATTTAAAAATATTCTTTAAAAAATAAAAATAATTAATATATTTCTAAATTTATTCAAATACTAATAAAATATTAAAATTAATTTTCCTATAAATATTATTTAAAATAAATTTATTAAATTAAAAAATAGGGAAGGAAATTTTAAATAATTTATAAATTTTATAAAAAATATAATTTTTTATATATAATTTTTTTTTATATTAATATAAAATATATTATTTATATTTATTATAGTTGGAATTATATTTTTATAAATATAAATAAATAGTTTTTATTTTTTTTATTACTAATTTTTTAATTAATAAATATAATAAATTATATTTTTTATTAATTAAATTTAAAATAAATAAAATTTTGTTAAATTGAGGATAATTAAATTTTTTTTTTTATTAAAATAATTTAAACACAAACAAAAATAATATATTTATATAAAAAAATAAATATAATTAAAAAAAAAATAAAAATTATTTTTATTAAAAAAAATTTTTCTATAATAAAATAAAAAAATATAAAGAATTTATTAAATAAATAAGTTATTAATTTTTTTTTTTTTAAAAAATATAAATTTTTAATAATTTATAAAAAATAATATTATTTTTTTAAAATAAAAAATTAATTAATTTTAATTTTTTTTTTAATTATTTTTATTTATATATTATAAATTATAAAGCAAATTTTTAATTAAAATAAATTTAAATAATTTTTAAAAATATATTATTTTCTAATTCTTATGAATTATTTTAAAATTTATAAAAAAGTAATTATTAAATTAAATATTTATTTTTATTATTAAATTTTTTTAAGATTTTTTTAAATTTATATTTTATATAATTTTTAATTTTAATTTTTTTATTTTTTAATATTTTTTTAAAATTATTTAATATTAATTTAAAGAGTAAAATATAAAAATTTTAATATATTTAAATAATTTTTAAAATTTTTAATTTAAAAATATTATTATTAAATTTCTTGGTAATTTTATAAAATCCAAATTTTTAATAGTTTAATTTTTTAT
>JAJTUC010000030.1:210626-342545 GCA_036971365.1 Dactylellina leptospora | reverse complement strand
TTTAAAATTTAATTTAACTAATTTTATTAATTATTTTATAATTTATAGTATTAATATATTATTATTAATTATTTTTATTTTTATTACTATTATTCTTTTTAATTTATAAATCTTGGAATTAGAATTAATTATTATAGTGTATTTTTTTTTTTTTAATATTTTAATTAAAAATAATTTTTGTATTAATTTTAATATTTATATTATTATAATTATTAAATTAAAAATTATAATAATAATCCTTTTATTATAATTTTTTATATTTTTTTTTTGATATTATAATTATTTTTATTAATTTTTTATATTTTTTATAATAGTTTAGATCTTCTTTATCTATGGTTAAATAAATAAATATTTTTAAATTTAATATTTATTTTATTAAATAATTATTTTAATTACTTTATATAATAATTATATTGGTTTAAATATTATTAAAGAAACTATAATAAGTTTTTATTAAATTTAGTTATTATTCTAATTCTATTTAATAAATATTTTTATTAAAAATAGTATAATATATTTAATATTTGAATTTTTATTTTTTTATTAAGGTTTTTATTATTATTTTTAATTTATATTATATATAATAATAATTTAATTTAATATAATAATAATACTTTAAATTTAATTATTTAAAAATTAATAAAAAATTTTAAAATAATTAATTATCTTTTTTAATTTTAATTTTTTTTTTAATTTTTTTTTTTATTTTTATTTCTATTTTTTTATTTTTTTATTTTTTTTTTTTTATTTTTTTATTTAAAACTGGATATATATTTAAAGTGTCACAGTCTACGCTAAGTGACAGCGCAAAACTTGTACCCGCAAGTCTATAGTATAAGGAGAATAAAACATCCCACTTGTTTTATTGTACCCTTTCAAATTATTTTTAATATTTATATTTGTGAGTTTAATTATTTAATTTTGAATTTTGTTTTGTGACTAACATGTATTATGTAATATGTTTACTAATCACCTTGCTTATTTAATTATGAGTAATAAGTAGTAAGCAAGTGCAAGCAATGAGTGATGAATAATTACAAACATTTTCATTTTATATATAATTATTATATATATAACTATTATTATTAGGATTGATGAAGATAGATTTCTAACTTTATTTTTTATTAATTAATTTAAATATAATTAGTATTTAAAGAACATTTTTAACACTTATTATTATTATATATTTTATTCCTATTTTATTTTATTTATAATTATATATTTTTTTTTTTTGAGAATAATAGGTATTTTAGAGTAAAAATCTAATAATATAAAGAAATATAAATTTATCTAGATGTAGTTAGAATAAGATATAATATTTTAACCAATTTTATTCAAATTAAAAAAGAGGTATATATATATTAATTTATTTTTTTTAAATATTATTTATTGTGTAATTGTTCTTAAATATTAGAAGTTAGAAAACACATCAAATTATGAAATAAAAATTGATAATGAATTTGTTTACTTTTATAAAATAGATTTTAATTTATTAAAAATTAATTCATCTATTAACTACATCCACTCTACTATATAAATTTTAGAATATTATTGAAAAAAGAAAAAAAAAGTACTATTTTTATTAGAATTTAAATTAATTATAGAATTTTTCAAAAAAAAAAACTTTTTTTTTATTAATAATATTTTATATACTTATATTAGAACATAAGTCCAAACCAAATTTTTTTTATTTACAATAAATTATTAAAATAATTTATTAGAAATTAAACCAATTAATTTAATTAGATAATTATAAAATTTAAAAATTATAATTAATATATTTAAAAAAATAGTTACCTATTTTAAAACTAAACAAAAATATTATGATATTTTAATGTAAAAATATTTGATTGAAGTATTAAAAAATATTGGATATATAAACCTTAATAAAATTTATAAAAGAAATTAAAATTTCTAAGGTAATCAAAGAATAATAGGATTAAATAAATTTTATTATACCCTAAAAAAAAGCAAAGAACCAATGTATAATTTAAAGGATCCTAATAAGGATCTAAATAATTATGAAAATAATAATAATAATAACTTTATTTTTAATACTAATTTATTTAAAACTAAAAACTTCAAAAATATTAAAATCCCCGATTTTATTAAATTTGGAGGATTATCGAAAAAACTTAATTAATTTTTTCAATAATTTAAAAATGTATTTTATTTTTGATGTGATTAATTTATCAATAGAAAAGATAAGATCCACTTTGTGACCATATTTTTTAAAAAAACTTTTTTTTATACTTATAATATTTATAAAAATAAATATAATAATACTTCTTTAGAATATTAATTAAATATTATACTAAAAATTATTTAAACTTTTATTAATTTTATTTATTTTAACAATTTCTTATGATAAATTTGTAAATATAAGAATAAGGTAGAAGATATTTTGAGAAAATTTTATACCTTAATATAAAAAGGTTTTGCTTAAAGTTTCTTTTAATAATTTAACTAATATACAATACTTACTAACTATAATAAAGAATAATTATTTTATTATATAAAAAAATAACTTAAGCTTCAATAGTAAGATAAAATCATCAAACTTACTATTATTAATAAGGCCCTTACCTACCATAAAATCCAATACCTCATTATTAAATTAGATGATGTTCATTACTAAAATCACAAGGCCAATTTATTTAAAATACGCACCCTTTATATTTTTTATAAAAATATTAATAAATATAGAAATAATAAAAATTATAAATAACCAAAAAACTAATAAAAAAAGGAAAAACAAGGATTTATTTTAAAAAAAATTTATAACCTTGTACCTATAGAACTAAAAACAATAAAAAATTAATATAAAAATTTTAATAAACCATGAAAATTTAATATTATAGTATGCTACAACTGCAATAAAAAAGGATATATATCCCAAAACTACAAAAAACCACATAAACAATATAAAGATATTAGAATCACAAAAAACATTAGAAATAATGATAATGATGAAGAAAATTATAATAAAAACAAAAATATTAAATCAATTTATTCAGAATTTACTTATAATTTCTACCAAACAAGAAAACTTAATATTATTATTTATTAAACTATAGAAAATTTAGAAGAAGATAATAAATCAAAAATTAAAAATTTTTTTAACATAACTATAAAATAAATTATATATGCTTATTAGGTTATTATTAAAAGAAAATATTTAGCAGATCAATTAAAGGAAGAAAAAAAAAAAGATATATCCAATATTATGAGTTTTGATATAAATATTCTATAAAATTTATCTAAAAAAAAAAAATTTTAATTAAAAATTATTATAGAATTAATAATATACAAATATTATTAGCTTTAATATTATAAATTTTTTATAATTATAATCTGTGTTTAACTAGTTAAAGATTTTATTAAAAACTTAAAAAAAAAATATTTATTAAATAGAATATGTCTTGCTTAAATTATCCTAAAATATAATATACTCCTTATACCCAAAATTATCTTTAAACAAATTAAAATAATGATTTGTAAAAAAAATTTATTTATAAATAATAATTTTTTCAAAGAATTATATAAAAAAACTAGTACAAATAAAAATAAAGAAAATCCAAAAAATCATAATATTCCCCAGGAAGTTGTAATAATTTCAGAAAATCAAAAAACAATGATGGATTTATTATATAGGACAATTTTAGATTAAGTATTTACAAGATGTGCTTAATTGAATGTGGGAATAATAAATATTTGTTTTGCGGAATTTATTAAATTGAAGAGATAAAATGGTAATAATTATATTTAATATGTATAAACCAGATTTTAATAAAAAAATACACATTTGTGAAAAATTTTAAAAAAAATTAATATTAATAATATTAATATTTAATTTATTTAATAATAATAAATTTTTATGAACCTAAATTTATACAAAACTAAAACCAATACTAATACCTCATAGAAATATAATAAAATTAGGAACAAAAAATTAAATTAATAACAATTAATAAAAAAATACTCAAACCTTTCAAAAAATATCTAATATATAACTAAAGATTAGTTTATATGGTTTATACCAAGCAGTTAATTATATACAAATATCATACACAAAATTAAACTATACTAATATATTAATAAAACTAGTAATAAATTATAAATATATTAAAAACAAAAAACCCTTATATAAAGAAATTTAATTCAAGAAAAGGATGAAAAATTAATACTATCAAAATTAAAATCCCCTTAAAACAACAATGAAATTTTAAGATACGGGTAAATTATTTGAACCTGGGATTATTAAATTATTTGTAAATCTTCTATAACCTCCTAATATAAGAAGAAATTTTATAAAATATTATTAATTTTATAAAAGAAATTTTAAATGAATAAAGTTTTGGATTTTGATGTGAGTTAAATAATTTGGTAATAATTTTGTTAAAAAAAGATCTAATAAAATATTTTATAGTATTAAAAAATAATAATTTGTTATTCCTTGTAATATTAATAGAAATCTTATTTCAGTCTTAATAAATAATGGCGCAGAAACTATTTATATTTTAGAAGAATATGTTAAATAAAATAACCTTAAAACCATTAAAAAAAAAACCATTTATAATATAATTATTTTTGGTGGAGACCTAATTAAAACAGTCCACTACAAAATTAAAATCAGTTTAATTATTAATAACCACCAAAAAAAAAGAATAATTGATATATTAAATTTACAAAATTATAATTTAATTTTAAGATATAATTAGTTAGAAAAATATGATTTAGTTATGAGTTATTGCTTAAAAACTATCGAATTTATCTGATGCAATCATTAAAAATCAAAAAAGAAGAAATATAAAAAATATATATTAGTGAAAGAAATTTATTTATGACTTACCATCTATTTATTTAATAAAGAAATATGATATTGAATGGAGAAAAAGTTAAATATTTTAAAAAGAATTTAATTATGAATTAAAGATTTTTTTAACATTATTATCTTTAAAATCCCATAATAGATTACTAAAAGAATAAAAATTTTTAAGATATTTATAAATAAGGATGTATTATTAAAATTTAACAAATTTACAAATAAAATCTTATTTAAAAACAGTATTAATCTAAAATTTATATTAATTTATACTTATATATAAAAAAAATTGGAAGTATTATAAAAATATATTAAAAAAAATTTAAAAAAAAAATATATTTAACCTTTATATTCCCCAACCAAACATTTTATTTTATTTGTATTTAAGAAAAATAAAAAATTATAAATTTATATCAATTATTAAAATTTAAACAATATTATAATAAAAAATTGGAATAATTTCCCTAGAATCAACAAATTACTAAATTAATTACAAAACACGAAAATATTTATTAAATTAAATATTATTGTTGTTTATCATAATTTATAAATAACACCAAAAAACATATAAAAAACAATATTTTGTATAAGATATGGATTTTTCAAATATTTAATTATATCCTTTGGATTGATTAATGTACTAGTTTTGTTTCAAACCTTTATGAACTATGTACTTAAAAATTATATAAACAAAATATATATAATTTACTTTAATGATATTTTAATTTATAACAAAAATCTTAAAGAACACTGAGATTATGTTAATATAATTTTATGAGTTTTAGATAAATAAAACCTTAAAGTAAAATTTAAAAAAATGGAATTCAAAATTACATAATACAAATTCCTTAGTGCAATTGTAACCACTAATGAAATCAAAATGAACCCAAAGAAAGTGAAAGTAATCCAAAATTAGCTGGTATTTAAAATAGTTAAAGAAATACAAACTTTTTTAAAATTCTACAATTATTATTGATAATTTATCAAATAGTATAATTATTTTGTTACCGTTTTGATAGAATTTACGAAAATTGAAATATTTTTTAATATGATTTTAAAAAAATTAAGATCTTTTTAGATTTTGAAAAAATTATTTTTAATTGTACTAATTTTAAAATTATATGATTTGAAATTATTAATTAAAGTTGAAATTGACGTTTCTGATACTGTATTAAAAATATATTTATGCTAATTACATTTTGATAATAAATGGTACTTAATTGCTTATTTATCGTATAAATTTATTTTTACCGAATTACGATACTTTATATATGATAAAGAATTAATGGTTGTAATATAAATTTATAAATAATAGAAAATTTATTTCTAAATAAATAAAACATTTACAATGTATTTAAACCACAAAAACTTTATATTTTTTATGATTATTAAAGAACTAAACCAACAACAAATTTAATAATGGGAAACCTTTAGTAAATATAATATAAAAATAACATATTTTAAAGGAAAAAATAACTTAAAAACTGATGTTATTAATTAATAACCTAACCTAATAAAAAAAATCTAATTTAACAAAAGAACAATTTTTAGATAAAAAAAAGGAAAAACCCTAACAATTAATAAAAACCTAAATTTTACTATATACACCTTAAAAAATAAATTTATAAAAGAATTTAAAAAAAGTTATCAAAAATACCCTATCACCAAAAAAATATTTAATAATAACTTAAATAGATTAGAAAAGTTTAATATATAAAACAAAATCATCTTATTCAATAAATTATTTTACATCCCAATAAAAAAATTTTAATAATAATTAATTAAATAATACCATAATATTTTAATATACAAATATTTAAATATTAACAAAATTTAAAAATTTATTACCAAAACTTATTTTTAACCACAAATACAATAATAAATCAAATAATATATCAAAACCTACAATTTTTATTACAAAAACAAACCAAATTAATACCTATTTTATAAAAAATTATACTTTTATAACACTTTTTTAGCCCCTTTCCAAATCATCTTATACAATTTTATACAAAGACTACCCCCGTCCAAAAACTCCTTAATAAATACATTATACAATAAAATTCTAATCATCACATACAAATTTACAAAAGTTGTAATCATAAAACCATAAAATTCTAAATAATCAACAAAAAAACTAAAATAAATTTATAATAAACAAATATTCAACTAATATAAAATTCAAACCAAACATATTTACAATTGAAATACACTATTTTCAAATAAATATTAAAATTTAATTTGAAATCAAACAAAAACCAAACTTAATATAACTAATAAAAACCACACCCAAACAAATGAAGCCATTAAATGTTTTATCTAAATAATAAAAATATAACTATACAATTTCCTAAATATAACCTAAAACAATTAAATTAGTTTATTTTTATATACAAAATTCACATATAATATTTTATAATATTTAATAACCAAATACATTTTTTATAAAGTATTATAAAAATGAAACTTATTTATAATACTATTATTAATATTATTAAAAGATTAAATACTAAAAACAGAAAAATATATTAAATAAATGTGAGAATTTTATAAAAACTTATAGAAAGACCTAAAATTCGCCATGGAATGAATGGTATATTATTATAATAAAAAAAAATTAAATGTATTTTTTTTAAAGGAAGGAGATAAAATATACTTATTTATCCAAAATATCAAATAAAAAGGATAATTTAATAAAAAATTGGATTATTAAAAATTCGAATTTTATAAGATTACCAAAAAATTTAATAATAATACCTTTGAATTAAAAATTTTAGAACTTATTTGGATATACTAAAACTTCCATATTTTACTTTTTAAACTAGTATTAAATAGTCTTAGAGAAATATTAGAAGATAAAAAAATTGAAATTGAAGATTATATAGAATATGAATTTAAGAGAATTCTAGAAGGACCTAATAATAAAAACGAATATCTGATCCAATAATCATTTTCTTACAAACCTCAAAATGATTTATAAAAACTAGAAGATAATATACCCTTAGAAGTTATTTAAACTTATTTTAATTATGAACTTACATTGTAATTTATGATATGTAAATAAGAATAACCAAAAAAAAATTAAAATTGATTGATTTCTTGTTTTAGAAAAGTGATATTATCTTTTATAAATTATTAAAAATCTATATTTTTAAATAAAAAAAATTGATAATTTATTTATTTAATAAATCTTTTGTATTTTCTTATTTTGTTATAGAAGATTCTTTTTTGATGAAAGTAGTTTTTGTTTTTTCCCTAATTACATCCATTTTTTTATACAAATGCGCTATTTTTGCCTATATTTAAATTACTTTAATAAAAAAAGAAGCCTAATCATTTTTAGTTTAATAAAATTTTACTTATTTTAAATTTAACTAACAAAAAATACAATTTATTATACTAATTAATAAGAAAATTAGTAACAAAAAGAACTAAAAAATTACTTACTTACGCCCACAAAAACACAATTCCGACCATAATAGATGCAAGTAGCACACTTTACACCAATACAAAAAAAAACTATGTATAAAAAATTATATTTTTCACAAAACTCACAAACCACTTGGAATCTTCTTCCCCACTCTTCAATTTAACAAGCTTACTCCAAACAATACTTGTAAGAAGACTGGTTTCAACATTCTACTAATATTTAAATAAATTTAAAAATATATTAATTACTCTCATTTTTCAAAAAATATTTTTAAATTTAAATTTAATTTTACTATTTTGATTTATATACCACCTATTTATATACTTTAATTATATTATCTAATATCTACACAAAGCTTAATTCTATATAAACCCCTACTTTATATAAATAAAAAATTTGTATAAACCCCTATTCTATACAAACCTATAATTTATATAGAATATTTGACTATATAAACATTCATCTTACATAAAACTTCTGATTATACAAAAACCTTATTTATATAAATGTTAATTCTACCTAAAACCTAAATTTATATAAAAACTCAGTTTACATAAACATCCCAACTATGTAAATAACAATACTATATAAACCCTTAATCTGCACAATAACTTAGCTTATATCACACTTAATTTAACATTAAACTATACCCTAGATAAATAAAAAACCTTAAAAAAAAGAAATAATATTATAATCTACACTAAATAATAACACAAAACTTATATTTGCAAATCTACAATATAAAAAGAACAAAATATTCCACCTATTTTATTATACCTTTTTAAATTATTTTTAGTATTTATATTTGTAAGTTTGATTATTTAATTTTGAATTTTATTCTATAATTAATATGTATCATGTAATATACTTACTGATTATTTTACTTACCTAACTACAAGTAACAAGTAGTGAACAAGTATAAATAATAAATAATGAATAATTACAAACATCTTCATTTTATATATAATCATTATATATATAACCATTATTATTAAAACTGATAAAAACAGATCTTTAATTTTATTTTTTATCAATTAATTTAAATATAATTAATACTTAAAGAATATTTTTAGCATTTGTTATTATTACACACTTTATTCCCACTTTATTTTACCTACGATTGTATACTTTTTTTTTCTAAGAATAATAGGTATCTTAGAGTAAGAACCCAATAATACAAAGAGGTATAAGCTTGTCCAGACGTAGTTGGGGCAAGGTGTAACATAAAGTTAAAAAAATTAATTAAATTAATTAAATTATTAATTAAATTAAAATCAAAATATAATTATATATTTATTTATAATAATTGATCAATTATTTTTTTAATAATATAATTTAATTATTTAGTTAATTAAATTCAAATAAATTTAATAATTATTTTATAATAATTTTATATATCATTCAACAACTTATCCCAAAAAATTTTATTATTAATTTTATAAAAAGTTTTAGTTAATTAATCTTATATAAATTTTAATTTAATTATTTATTATTAAATATTCTTGTCCTTTCTTATTTTTAATTTAATAAAGGTAAAATATAAATTATTAATTATATTATAATTAATTTTTAATTTATATAAATTTTAAATAACTTTTTATATAATTATTATTAAATTATAGTAATTTAGAGTATATTAAATTATATAATTTAAATTATTAATTAAAAATATATAAACTTTTTATTTTTATTTTTTTTATTTTTAATATTTAAAATTTAATTTAATTTTCTGATTAAAATTTATTTTTATAATTATTTTTTAAATTATTTTTTTTTAATTATTAATTGTATATAATATAAATTTTTTTGGTTTTTTTAATTTTAAGTTACTAATTTTAATAATAATTTTTTTTTTATTATAATTTTAATATTTGTTAGGTTGTTTTTTATATAAATAGTTTTAAAAATAATTATAATTATTTATAATTTAAATTTATTTAATTTTTTAATAATCAATTTATATAAATTAATTATTTTAAACATAATTATAATCTATAATTTTTAAATTAAATAATTATTTTTAATTAATTATTTATAGGTTTTATATTTTTTATATTAATAAATTAAATTATCAATAATATTTAATAATCTTTTAAAAAAAAAAGTAATTTAATTTTTTAAATTTATTTTTATAAATAAAAAAAATAAAGATTTTTAAATAAAAATATATTTATATTATATTAAAAAATTATTATAATAAATTAAATTAAATTTATAATTTATTAATATAATAATTTAAAATTTATTTTATTTTTTTATTTATAATTAATTTTCCAAAATTCTTATATATATTTTTATTTAAAATATAATTATAAGATTTTTATAATAAATTTATATTATATTTTATATTAAAACTCACTATTTAAAGGTTTCATTTAATTACCAATAGTTATATATTTTGGTTAAGCTTTCAGCCACTGTAGCCACCCGGTGGCTGCTGGTTTGCTCTATGCTTGTTTGCTTTCATACAACTCGTATACGATCAAAATCGATATAGTGAGAAATAATGGGGCAAATTATTCCTACAGCTATCTTTCTATTGGTCGCTCATTCAATTCCCTTCAGCTAGGCTGTAAAACAAAGTGTTCAGAAATCCTACGGGGTAGCTTAAGCTAATTCCTCCAAACATGATAACAATTAGGTCAATGTCGCGAGCTCTTCAATATTCTAGTAGTACGGGGAAAAGTTACAATACGCATCCCAGTAATTCGTTTATGTGTGCATAACCTGTGTTCATTCCTCAGCTGAGTCCTGCCGTCTTAGTTATGTCGGCGAGGTGTATTCAGGTTAAACACCGAGACCGCTAAGCTGCAACTGGCTGTGAGCGATAATATCGGCACCGATCGAGTGGATCATCGCGAAATCGGTACTTGGGTGTCCCGAATATCTTGATAGGGAAAAGCAGAATATTATTATCAGTTGCTTCGGAACGTTCGCGAAGGCAGCAAGGAACCACGTAGGTGGTAATACAGCTGTACTAGCCATGCCACCAAAGTATCAACAGATATCTGTGACACTTAACCCCTTCACCGCCACTGCCGTACCTTACAGCAAAAGTGGTGCGGCAGTGTTAGCCGAGTTCTGATTGGGTAGTATGCGGTCATGCCTCACAAACTTCGCCCTTTTAGTAATCATTCCAATCTGTAGAGAGACTAGCTCCCACCCCACGAAACCTGAAAACCTCCTAAAACAAAACTTTACAGATCCTATCGGTGAATAAACGGATTCTGAAGCCTGATGCACACACCATAGGCCAAGAAGGCTGACCCTCATTTTGGGAATTTCCAACCTGCCGTCAGCATACGGCCCACACCCGAAGAAACATTTTGGTCAGATGTGCCACTACCCAATGTGGTCAGAGAGGCACAGTTGTTTCGAGAACGGCTCACGATTACAAGCGTAACCGAACGGGATGCCCCCAAGATTCGAAACGTGTTTCTCTCAATCTCTACTAAGAATAGTCTCCGACTATGGAGACTGATGCTGTCTATATCGGCACTAATCAGGCCATTCGATGGTCCAAAAACATTGGGCGTATTTAATAGCCAGTAACCCGTCCACGTTTACGCCAGTTTTCGGCTCATCAGCTCCCAGGAGAAATTCGAGTCCCAAGTCTTTCCTCTGATCGAAGATCCTTGCTGCAACTCTTACACCAGGATTAGAAATCCAACAATCTTCAACACATCCAACACAGGCAATATGTTCTTCAGCTGTCAGCGACAGAATTCCAAGAGGGCACCTTCCCCGATCAAAAACATCTTTCAGGACAATATAGTGCACTCAAAGGTGGTTTGCTTAGAAAAGGATCAGGTAAGATTACCCCCTGGTACGACTTTCAAGGACTATCCCAACTAACAAGTTTTGAAGGCACTGCTATGGCCGCAATACTCGATACCAACGGCGACAACTTTACCGCAGCGACGTGTAATGGAAGAAGTAGTCCAGTACCTCCTAAACCCAGAAGACAGCGCCGTAATTGTCAACCCTGTTCAGATTCGGAGGAAAACCCAATCTATAGAGGCAAAGCCAACCCTCACAACAATCCCGACCGAGATCCATCTCATGATCTCGGAGTATCTCACCGACCATGAAGCACTTTGCTTAGCCCTTTCGAACCGAACCTTATTCAACAGATCGATAGATAGGATGCAAAGGCTCGTCTGCGCTCGAGACACTATTGGATGCTGGGCTGGAAAGGCCTTGGTTCGAGCGGATCCCAGCAATCCTAGCCCCACCGCCACTGCGGTTGAGGCTCAATACCTCGAAAAGACAACAGACGCGACCGTCATTGCCCCTGCCCTTCGTTCCAATGAAACGCTTTACATCGCCGCTTTCCCAGATAAGCGGCTTGTTCTTCATGGAATCGCTCACGACATGTACATTCCGCAGGTTATCCGTCGGTTCGTCTCTGCTGTTCTTCGCGACAAAGAGTACGAAAACCTCTTCAAGACAGGCGAAGAATATGTGTTGCGAAATCTGGACAGGAGGGAGTATGTCACCTTTGGCACAAATAAGATCAAGAGCACGGCCGTAGATGTTGGTGATTTTGCGGAGGGCGAAGGTGTTGGATTGACTGAGGTCCTTCACGAGGCGGAGGTCTTGATTGATGCGATCAGCTGCGCCCCGGAAGGTAGCTTTTCGTGTCAAAATTTCGAAAAGGGTAGCTGGGCTGGATGCAAAGTAGATATTGTGTCCAGAAAGAGAATGGAAAGAGAAGAGGGGTGGAACGAGGCTCAAAAACCGGATGTAGTCAGGCCCTACGTGAAGCCTGAGGATATCCGCGGGAGAATATTCCGTAACAATACCGTGAAAGATAAGGCATGTGGTCTCAAGAGAGACAAATCTGTGGGTCGAAAAAATAGGATGTACTCTTTCTTAGGAAAGGAAAAGTTCGTGCTACCTTGCCAACCTCGAGTTATGGTTGATGGTAGGATAATGTGGGCTTGATAACACAATACTTGCTGGCATTTTAGGAGTTTGGGATCAATTTTTTTTATGTTACAGGGTTCGGGGCTCCATGAATGTTCATGCTTCACTGTATATTAGCGACAAGGGATATCATAGTTTCCTAAGAATAATAGTTATGAATAGATCAAATAATCATAATTCCCATTAATATTCGGATCCATTTATAGAAGTGAGGTTTGTTTCGGACGAGGTTCCAGCAGTGAAACAAGCAGATGAACAATTAGTTAAGGACAAAAGGTTTGAGACAGGCTATTCGAACGACATGATCAAGAAGCATACATTAGTTGAGTGATACAACGACTTGACAAAAAAGGAGATTAATCAATGCTATGAAAATATGAAAGGATTAGAAAGTCCAACGCCTGAAAATGTCAATTTCGTTGTAAGGAGAGTAGAGTCAAATGAATCATTGCCAGCTTAGTCCGTCACCGTCATCAGCCTTAAGAAAGGCCAAAATCAGCACCTTGGACACCAGTGAAGCAAAAACTTAGGAATGGCTCTTTTCATCTTTACCAACCGCGACGGCTATCAAAGGGAGGCTGTCCACCACCATGATAACGACGTTCCGGGGGAACATATCCTCCGACAATAGGGATATGCTCTCCAGTATCCTCGTCTACATGGTATGCAAATGTTCCAGGGGGGGCTGGATGACGATACCCGGGGTAAAAGTCGCCCTGACGATATTGCTGACGTGGAGGTTGATCTTGGGGACGACCGTAAGGGTAGACGCTCTCGGGTCCGCTGGAACCCTCGGACACATTGTCATTGTAACGACGAGCTAAAGCCATGCTAGTGCGAGCGTGTCGCGGGGGTAGATCGATGTACTCGTCGTCATCGCTATCTGGCCCTGGTCCGTATTCGATAGTGCGGCGTGGTGGTGGCGAATGGCGCCTTTGCGGTGCATTACGATGGACCTCGGGTTGTCGGGGATGACCAAGAGGTGGCTCACGTTGGTAGCCTGGTGGATAGATATCAAATTCGCGGTTTCGTTGATGCTCCCGGACCGAAGTACGGTAGTCTTCCGGTAAATCTGGCGACATTCGGCCATCGGTGATCATATGGCGATGTGGAGGAGCTTCGAGCATGTATTCCTCACCATAACGGGGGTCATTAGAGTACCTGGGCTCTCCAGGAAATCTACCATCTTGAGTCTGTGGAGGTTGGCGACGATAGGGGTCGTTGGGGTCCCATCCGGGGTACCCAATAGAGCGATTACCAGACATTTTAGACTGAGGGAGGATCCGATGAGATAAGCGATGAAGGCGGTTCTTAGAGACTTGATGTGAATTGATGAGATCTTCAAAAATGAGGAGCTGGCGCCAGCGATGTTTGAAGGGTGTTCAAAATGGGGATGTTCGAAGAGTTGGAGGTTTTGGGGAGGAAGAATCAAGAGAAAGACGATGTTACCTCTTAAATAGCGTCCGTTGCATAAGGCTGACACAAGATTATCGGACGCCTCGAATCAAGTACGACGGTTCCGACAGCTCCAATATTCGACTTTGGGGGTTAAAAATTGGGAGGGCGAAGGTCACGACCTCGAGTAGCGGTATAATGATATCACCGTCAATATCTCGTTGCATTTATATGCTCATTGAGGGCTTCGCTCTGGATCCCGGACCACTGCGTTTATTAAAGTTGACGCCTTTTCAGGCCACTAGGAATCAATGCTACTTTAAACATAGTTTATATCGACCTCTCACGGTAGAAGCCAGAAGGCTATTACTAATTAACGACATATTTCGTTAAGTCCATTTGATACACTTAGCGAGGGACATGCTTTTAAATACTCGATATGTTCAAATTTATATTACAAAGACTAAAGTTATCCAATCTCTCCCATGCATGGTTAACCAAATTGTCTCGTCTGCCAGTTTGCCAATCCTTCTGGTGTGCGACTAGCTAGCGACGTGCAGTTTTCCTTCGGAGTCGTAGACCAATTCTTGAACCTTGACACATCTCAAATGATTCTTCCCTGAAAGACTCGAGTCGTGGTGGAATAAGTACCATTTCCCGTGGACCTCAGCAATAGAGTGATGGGTGGTCCAGCCCTGAACTGGTTCCAGAATCCTTCCAGCATATGTAAAGGGACCTAAAGGACTATCACCAATAGCATAACAGAGGTAGTGGGTGTCTCCAGTCGAATATGAAAAGTAGTATTTCCCTTGGTACTTGTGAACCCATGCTGCTTCGAAGAATCGCCTATCATGGTCGTCCGCAATGATCAATTTTCCATCGTCATCCACAATAGAGACTTGCTGCACGTCGCCGTAAAATGTTCTCATGTCGTCGCTCAGCTTTGCTACTCGAGGTAGAATAGCAGGGCCAGTACCCGTAGGCTCCATAGTTGTGTAGTCCTCAGCTTTATATTCTCCGGTTTGCCAGCACTGCAATTGGCCACCCCAAATACCACCAAAATATAAATATGCCTGGCCATCGTCATCAACCAAGCACGCTGGATCGATACTATAGCTCCCTGGGATAGGCTCCGGGTCGGGTGTGAATGGCCCCTCGGGCTTGTCACCAACTGCAACGCCGAGACGAAACACGAGGTCCTTGTCCCGAGCTGGGAAATACAGATAATATTTCCCATTTTTTTCGGCAGCATCAGGCGCCCATAGCTGTTTCGAGACCCACGGGATATCTTCCTGTTTCAGAACGACTCCGTGGTCGGTAACTTCGCTGCCAATCGTGTCCATGGAGAATACATGGTAATCAACCATGTCGTACTGGTCGCCGTTATCATTGTCTTCAATATCGGTTTCGCGATCGTGGGAAGGATAGATATAGACTCGATTGTTGAATACGTGTGCTGAGGGATCCGCGGTATAAATGTGCGTGACAAGGGGGTTGAGGTGCGCTGAAGCGGCAGACATCTTGAAGCTATGCTTTCCGAAATAATTACTCGAGATTTATTTTTCAATGTAAAGACTATGTTCCTAATTTGACACTCCGGAGCTCAATGTAATAATAAGCCGATAGAAGGACGGGAGCCTCGCTCTTTATAGCCCCGCAGAGGAAGGCGCGTCATGTAATAACTTTGCGACTTTGAGCTCATCCCACCACCCCGCAAATCGGCACTTCGGATAATTCAAGGTGCTCGGTCGACCGAGTTCTCGTCCCACGTTTAGCCTTCTATTTAGCCGGGCAGAAACCGGGATCCCCTTGCCGGTTAAATTCCCAAGCTGCCAAAATAAGACATTTCAAGGTCACGGTCACGAATCGTCGACGATGGATGAGTGGATGCGATTGAAAACTGCTATCCGTAGTTCTTCCGAAGCGTATTTTAGAAGGACACCGAGATTCAGTAGAATTTTTTGTCGCTGCCGAAAGATTAAGATCCTATCAATATGATATCTTGCTACGGATGCTCCAGGATGTTTGAAAAAATAACACATCCAACACATGTAATAAAAGTTCATTTCATTTACATTTAATCTTTGATTCAACAGAATTCGGGTTAGGACTACGACAGCCCGAGAGTCCTATCTTGTTCGGCAAGCGCTACTACAAGCGTACGAATAAGCTTTCGTGATAACCCCACCACATCCTAGTAAGAGGTGATCCCATCAACACTTGAATATGAGGTGCAGTTCCGGGTATCCAGTTGGAACTCCTGCGGATGTGCTTTATTACGCCCCTCACGGTAACCGATAACATTCTATCTACCGACGACTCTTGTCCTTGCTCTAATGAGTTTACGACTCTTTTGTACCAGCAAATTTGTTGTAGACTTGGAAAAGCCTTTCGCACCAGGTGTTGCTCGATATCGGCAGAAGCTGCTGGGCCTGAGAACGAAGCGTGAAGGCTTAGTAGAGGGACACTCGCACCACGAGCGAATAGAGAGCCGCCTGCTAAGTGGAGAATTCGCAGAGACGTCATCTCGGGGGCCACCAGGAAATTGCTAAGCTATAATTTTCAACGTTTGAGTATTAGTTAAGCAAGGACAAGAGGCAATATATGGGGTTTTTCTAGTTGCTATACAGGTTCGGGAGGGGATGGAAGGGGCTGATGAACACGAGAATACTCACATTCGCTCGCCAACTTGCCCCCGTGACGAAATCGATATGCTGCAATTGTGGCCAAACTTTGCAAACTTGTCCGAGTTCAATATCTAAATCATCCTGAATCGAGTACTCGGAATAGTATTTGAAAACCTCAAGGTTCGTAGAGGTCAACATCTCAAAGCGACCGTTATGCATCCCACGTCGCACCTCGTCGCTATTAACTAGGATTCTCGTGCGGGATAGACCTTCCGGGGCAATACGAAAAGGGTGATGCTTGAGCTGAGGGGGTAGGTCATGGTTAGCCAGCTTCTGCGCAATACACTTTACCTCCAGCTCTTTCAGTGTTTCCAAATGCGGACGCACGATGTTGAATGTCAGTTTATCGATTCTCGTGATTCCCATAGCCCAAGGCCCATAATCGAAAACCAAAGTCTTGAGGGATGGTTGGACAGGCATCTCGAGTTCGTCCCAGTTGGGCTCTTGAAATACCGCCAGTCTCAAGTAACCATTTTGTTGCTCGTATCCGACTTTGACTTCAATCCTGCGTAGCGAGGTCTTTGGTGTGAGCATCCTTAGAAACCTCCAGAGTGCTTGAACAGTTACGCTGCCTCTGACGCCGTCAATCTTGATAACGCGGAGATCTGGGAGTACGTGGAGTAAAGAAAGGACATTTCCAACATTAGTTGGTCCCGCGGTTGTCAAAGTGAGATTAGCATGCCAAGTTACTTCTCTACAGAGATATGAGATAGGTTAGCTTATTTACCGAGGCTCGCAGTAACAGGTTTAATGAAGGGTTCATGACCGGAGGGGTCTAGGTATAGACATACTTTACTTGGATATGGAATCTTGGGTTGGTTTGTAGAAACCAGATATTACGAGGGGTCAAATCAACCCTCTTCCACTTCAAAGTATTCGAGAATTGGTAAGCCCAACTCGATACCAAGGAGAAAGCTCTTAAATCAGGAGTATCAAGGTTGTTGAGGATGTTCATCATAATTTCGGGTGGTAGTGTCCCTAGTATGGAGCGTCGGTTGCTACCAAACATTTGTCTGAAGACATCGGTGTGCTTAGGTCTCCCTCCTACTCTGGGCCGCTTGGGTGGTCCTCCATCATCTCCATTCATTCTGGGCCTTGACTATATCGATAACTTGTAGAAAGCTTCGGAATTCGGCGAATCACAAGAGTTGGGGGTGGAATGGTAGAATTCTAGAAATGGTCTGCGACAAGCCTAAGCCTTCAATATAAATTTACTTTCAAGCAGATAATTCATAAATCAGAATTAAAATATTCCGCCAGGATTCGAATATGCTATGGCCAACTATCTGATACATATTGGCGCGACGGGTTAATCGGTACATAGCTTGGCACTAAAGGTATATTCAAGTTGATGAAACTGGAGCCCGATCTCATATCCATAGCAATGAAACACCTTAATTTATTTCCGTTGCCAACGCGAGAATTCTTGCGAGAATGTATGGCTGAAGTCGTGGTGGTCGGCTGCCGGTCAAATAACGTTGCAGAAAATATTTTCACCTGGGATGTTGCAACGCTTGCCGCTCTTGAGTAACATAACAAAATCATTTTGACCGCATCCCTTGCGGATGCAGGAATGATTGAATTTGGATTCATATTGAATTCAGGTGAATAGGCTGTATTGAGGCTCTCATCGGTGGTAGGTATGTTCAATGTGGGAAGGTTTCGGACGACCAATTACGATATCGTAAAGCTACGAACGATTGTCATTATATTGGACTTTCTCAAGAGAATTCATAAGTTTTGACCCGTCGAATCACAGTCTGATCAAGTATGTTCACTGTACCACTGGAGACCGCTAGACTTGGGAGACCGCTAGACTTGGGAGACCGCTAGGCTTGGGAGGCTAAGGAAGGTTTCTGGAACTAGAAGCTATTCGAACCATCGAGAGCCGCAGTATTTTGTATGTATGGTTGGCTTCGCTTCTGATATAACTAGCAATGTAGGGCCCTCGGATTCAAGCTCCTCTTTATCTTTCCTCATAAACTCGGCGCGGCACACGAATTGCAGAGTGACATCGTCTTTTCCATACTACGCCCTGCTAGTCACTACGTTCAATCGCATTCGCAGCGTAATCCAGTACCTTGATCTCGCGCATATTGAGTGCAATGAAAATCGAGTTAATCAGGAAATACTATATTGACACTGAGTTACAGAAAGAAGCAGAAGACTAGTAATGCTGAGATCTAAGACCTTCAATCTATATAGCGAGCCGCAACCGGAAACACTAGAGCAGAATGCCAAATGCTAAAGCAATAGCTACCAAGAGACCAAACACCGGTTCTTTATGAACGACTCCGCTTCCAGCGCTTTGAGAGGTAGTCACGGGTTCATTATCGTTTGTCGCAGTAGCATCGGCTGGCAAAGTTTTAGTACCAGATACCAAAGCAGACGCGGTACGCGAAGTGGTACTGGCCGCTGTTTCTCGAGGACTACGTGAAGGAGCGCTGGTAGCAACGTCTGTGCTGGCCGTAGTGGTAGGGCCGTCGGTTGAGATTCTGGGCTTGACTGGTTCCGGTTTGCTAGGAGCACGACCTGTTCCTTGGGCGGACTTGACACTAGTTTTAGTCGGTGCAGTTTGGGTGAGGCCAGAATCGAATCCCGTGCAGGCAGCGCCGCCATCCTCACGGGTAACGCAAGATGGAGTCGCGGATGGACTGTGATAATATAGTCGTTAGCACGATGATGGTAGGTACTGATCATGATCAACAAAAACCAGAAGTTTAAACTTACCAATACACAACATCCGAATCCCTCTGGGTCGGCGCGCCATAATTTCGGCATTCTGTTGGTCTAGGGCCACATCGGACGTTACTATTCTAGGTATCAGTTTTCTGACCTCCCCGTGTAAAAGACATCAGAAGGGGACTCACGGGGGACAACATCTAAGGCCCCTCTCATCAAAAGAACACTCATCTCCAGCTGGGCATCCGTCAACTAGTTCTAGTATTAGCATCCTCTCTCAGATTTCAGAAGCACCATAGTCTTGGTGAGCATCCGCCTTTGTGTTTCTTACCAAATACTCCTTGTCGAAAACAACACACCGGTGCGCAGGAGACACTTTCCGATGTCAGTTCGCAAATCTTATCGTCTTGATTGCCGGTTATTTCGGCGCATGATGAACCTATTGCTATCCCATCGATCGAACTTTGTTGGCGCTTCGAAAGGTTGATTTTTTTGATGTGATGCTGCGCCGGGTGGGCGAACTCGTTAGGAGATATCGCGAGAACTGATGACGCGAGGAGAAGTAAAGCCGCATTTTTCACGACAAACATATTAGCGTAAAGATTTGGTGATTAAATAGTGATTATAGAGATTTATAGGGTAATTTGAGCCCGGCTGAGCCTTCCTATATGGTATGGGACTTTTAGGTAGTGGGAAACGTGTATAGTTCGGGAAAGAGTTCTCTCGTGGATACGCAATTCAAAAGTCGGGGGTAAATGGAATATATAGCCTCTCAGCAAAATTTCCAACTGGGCACAAATTGGTACATCAACATGGATCTAACAGGGCAGCTTCGCACTTAGTCTATGTTTCAACTAGGGCTACTTGTTGGTGTGGGTAAGAACAGCTACGGGTATACTCATGGGTTAGCTCTTTAGGCCCGTGTAATGTCATCTAGGTCTCTAGAAAATTGTGCTAACTGTGGCGCATGAGCTCGGGAAGATGTTGGAAGCTGCTAGATGTCATTTACGATATCGCAAGGAACCCGTGAGTATCTAGTTCGCAGTATGAACTCTAGATCTGTGCCGGACCGCGTGTTTCGACTTGTATCCAACATGGTTGGAAATAACACTTTTCATCCAACAATACAAGCTTAGATTGACATATCTATAGGCGCCGCCACCTTTCACGCTTCTTCTAATTGGGAGATCTCGCTTATTGTTGGCAGGACTAGCTGTTTGAATTTTCTTGGTATCAAGCATGAAACAAAATTGCTTTCGGTATTTTTAGAGTTGGTGCTTTGGTTCTGTCCAAATTTATAGATGATGGCACCGGACTATCTTATTATCTAAACGTTCCACATCCACCAGATACAATGGGGCAAAACGACTGACCACTACAATAGTATGTAAGCAAATGAAGTAGCTATCACTGTTGACGTTGGGGGGCAGCGAATGTTCGCCACTTATCACGAGCTCGTGAATGCCTAATCCCGAGAAACGCTTAAAATTCAGGGACACCTAAAACAAACGCCGAATCCGAAAGCGAGTAGCTGGATTCATATACTCTTTTGTACTTCTCTCTCGATAAACTCCGATGGTAATAGACTCGGTCGTAACTTCAGACTCGATGATTGATAAATTCTTTTCCCAGATGCGGATCATGAAGTCGAGTACGTCGTGGATTGTGACTCCGACAGGGTTTTCAACTAAAAACGCTTGGTGTTGGATGTCACCATCAAAACCGCGTAGTCTGACGAGTGAAGACTTATCGCGCTTCGATATGTATCTTGTAAGGTCAAAGCTATCTCCATATTCAAACTGGACTATGATTTTGGATACGGGGGGATTGGTCATCTTCTGAAACGGGAACTGTTTCTTAAGAACCCAGTGTTTTAATCTTCTGCAATCTTTCGCTTGGTAAAATTTTATGTAGCCAGGTTTATCCTGGGGTAAGAGTAAAGCTTGTTGTAACAGAGAGATGAACGGAAGATTGATAGCGATAGAAGGCCGGTCATCCGGGTTGTATCCTCTATCTCCTCTCCAGGTAAGGTTTCGAAGAAGAGGCGAATGATCGATGCAATTCTTCCATTGACGACAAACTGGCCGACAAGTCAACCAGAGGCTAGTATTATTATCGACGACGCAAACTTTGCTTTTTTGTTCCCCAATAGAAGGTGCTAGGGGCTTAATTATATGGAAGAAAATTTGTTCCAGGAGCTCAGTAATGCCCAAGACATGAGAAACAGGGAATTTAGTCATTTTGATCTAGGAACAAGGACAAAATGGAATAAACCAGAAAATTCGGTGGAATATACTAGTAAGAACATGTGCAACGGCCACTGAGCTTGTTCTCATGATCTCTTAAAATCTTGTAACGTTTCGAGAGGGCGAATCTGAAAAAACCCAGTAATTTAAAGTCGTTGTTATGATACGAGACTATAAAACAAAGCTTCATTTAAGCCGAGTAGATGCTGCAATCTTGCCAAGATGTTCCTTTCGCCGACTCGTTGTCAACGCGTCTTCTCTGTTGCATGTTGTTTCAAAATTTTGCTGATAAACTTTAACCCCGCCCTCATGAGGTCGTCGAATTCGATTTCCATAGCCTGTCTACGCCGATTTGCGCCAGGAGATATATCAAAGTGAAGTCTCGCTGCAACTACTAGGAGCGATATATATATGCGTACGAAACTAGGATGGCGACCGCTGCAGCTCGCGTATTAAACCTCCCAGAGCTACTCGTACCCATCCTCGATCTTACGTATCACGCTACCTTGGAATACACAGGTATCGACTCGGCGATATATTTACTTAGCTTACGCTCAACTTGTAGGCTTTGGCGCTCTTTAATTGATGATACAGCGGCCTTTCGCACCTACACATACCGAAACCCTCGTCTCCGCCAAGACAACGAACCTTGGAGCATTTGCCAATCGTTTCAGATGTTTATTCTCAGAGATTTGAATACTCATGCGATCACAAGAAACAACGCCTTGATACTTGGGCTTGATAAATTTAACCGTTTCGAAACGACAAGCAGGCTATTCCCAGAGCTATTCCTGACTCAACCTGTCATCACTGACCTGGCACTTTACTTCAGTGTTGGAGGGGATGGCGGGTTTACAGACTGGTGGCCCCCTTTTAGAGAGTCTATGAGCTCTGATGAGGCATATTGGTCTGGCAACCAGCTTTTCTTGAACGTCGAAAGTGGGGTTACGACGAATTACGTACTATATTATATGACTCAGGTAGTACGCGCTTTTTATGAATGTGAGCATGATTTCACATTGAACGAGATCATGATAAGATTTGGGTCAAAGGATTGGGATGGGGACAGTGATGGGAATACTGAATATAGCGACATGAGTTGTGAGCGCGAATACACCCTTTGGGAGAAACGAGTTCCCGAGACACGGTGCAGGGTTTCTGATGGTTAGGAGTCTTTCCCTGAGAACATACTTCCAGATATACCTAGTATCTGTAGTTTAAAGCTCATTTATATCCTGTAAAGAATACAAGACGAAGGCTTTATCCTTTTTGAAATACGTCCATAGTCAGTCTTCCTCTATTTTTATACAGACACTATCGTCTTCCTCTAATCCAGCTTTGATACCTTCATCTTCTGAACTCATGTAGATATCGCTCTTATTCTCATCGTCTTGTTCCACATCCGCGGTGACTTGATATTCGTCAAGGATTCCGGTGACTGGGGCATGGAGATCGTTTCGAACCTCCAATCTCATATCTGTTGGAAAAATCCTCACGCATCTTTTCGACTGTGGAAACATGCTTTGCTTCATTCGCTCCTCGACATCCGCGGATTTCCCTAGAATTTCACAATGTGGATCCAGAAATCCAACCTCGATAGCCCAAAGCATATATAGCTTTTTCATCTTGTAGTAAGCCTGTAAGATAATCACCACACATTCAAACACGTCGCTGACCGTGACGCCGTATTCATTTTCGATGATAAATATGTCTTCAACAAAACGCTGGCTGAGTTGAAGAGTGAATTTATGATATTTGAGCACGTGTGCGATATCTTCATACGTGAATTTTCTGTGCTCGTCTGCGTGGATGGTGATCAAAATCTTCGGAACAGCGGGGTCGCTAACAAATTGACTTTCGTGAATGCTCCAAAACCGAGCCTTTTCAGCGAGATCTATCAAGTCTGCAAAGTCCGTGAGGCCGAGGTATGATTCACTCATCTGATTGCGTAAGTGGGAACCGAACCACGTGAAGAATGGTATATGCAGAAGAGGATCGTCGCTATCTTGTGCTATTCTTGGGTTCTGAAACGGTATGGCGAAGCTAGTGTCGATAAGATCCCTGAAGAATACAGATATTCTTCTCAGTTTTAGTATTTGAGCAAATGCTGCGGTTTCTGGGTTTGCTTTGAGAGAGATAAGGTGAGATATCTTCTGGTAGTCGGAGGGAGCGTTGTAGATGTGACGAAGAATGATGCCGACGAGATTGGGATTGGACAAGACGGCGCTTGATGCAGGAGGAAATCCCACCAGAAGCCGAGGTGACGGCTGTAACGGGAGCTTCGGAGTAGACATTGCACCGTGGATCCTGATTTTGATGGTTGCGCTCTCAGACGTGTTATTTGGTGTCAGAAACGCCAAGGCGTCAGTCAAGCTCAATCTGGATGTTACCACAAAAGGGTGACGAGGGTTGCGACTATTTCGTTCTTCTGTTTTTGAAGCATTGAAATGTTGGGAATCGCAATGTCGTGATTGGTGTAAGAGTGAGAGGTGGATAAATATGGTAACGGTAGTGGTGGTAGTGAGGTTTCACAGAAGTTGCGCTGTTGAGTTGGCGGTGTTGGAAAGCTCTACAGCAACCAAGCAAGGCGCACTGGTTTCATTTTGAGAAATCGACTGAAGCCGCACACAAAACTGGTGAAGACATCGTATAAGCGGGTTATTTTCTCTGATCTATCCTCTCAGTGACTTCGAATCCAAATTCCTTGGTAGGATGTGCCAGAGTTCCATCGGCAGAGATGCGAAATGCAAATTATGACGAACCTCTTTTTTGACGTGAGCCCGATTTTCACTGATATACCATGGTTTACGCTGAGCTGACTTTCGCTCATATCTTCCCCAGACGCTTTCTTAAGCGCATTCTGATACATGTATTTAAAGAAGTAGGTCCTAGGCCTTTCACGACGGGACCTATAGGTCCATATTAGCTATTGTTCCAAAGCTCTCCCTATTACCTTACGATACCCGCAATTAATTTTGATATTATGTTTCAAGAAAATAGTCGGATTGGGACGCAATGGCCGTCTCATTGAACGGTTATCATTGCAATCCGACGAATTATCTCGAATATATCACAAGTACATGTGCATATGCATTCCCACTAAGGGTTTGCCAGTATAACAGGCTCCAGCGAACCGTTTACGCCGCAAAATGAATTTTAATGGAGCTTTTACACAAATAACTTTAAGGGACTCGTATATGTCTTAAGCGTACTAGCCACGTTCAAGATGGATATTTGACACTATACCAACAGCTTTTAAGGGCTTACTATCAAGATTCCAAGTGTTAGCGGGAATTCTCATGGTCAGGAGATGCGGTCGAAATATTAAGCCGTTTGCTGGCTAAACACACAATATTGTTGTGCATAGGGTTATTCGGCGGCATATTTCAAGGACTTCGCACATGGATAATCAGCTAATTCATACACGGTGTGGGAGGGGCTCAAGTGGGAGGGGCTCAAGTGGCTGACTATTTACCCGAATTTGGGCGAATTCACGGAAGTCTCGTGATACCGAACTTTTGATATCTGCGTTCCCTTTACTAATGGATGGCGTCTACTGTGATTTTCACAGTCACCAATTGAAAGAAAAGGGTTTAAGTCTCTGGATCGCTCTTATATCAAATGATCGAGGCAGTTCCGAAAGAGCGCTGTCTTATCCACTAGAGTAATACGACCATGTATCGCGACCAGGCGCATACGGGATTTCATCAACACGTTCCGACGGCTATACAGGGTCAAATGCACTGAGCCGTCCTGATCGGGCCTACTTTAGCGAATATTCCTCCAATGTCTTCTCTTCGATTTAAGGCGGTATGCCATTCTGCGAAGCGCATATATAAGAAGGCCTAGAACATGGAGTCTTGAATTTTTGGATTGCGAAATCTAAGGATATATTTGCGCGAGATCGTTAATCTCACCTCCAGTCTTCTTTCGGTACCAACTTATTGGACCTAAATTCCAGCCCAAAACCCATCGAACAAAATGAAGGGGTTGCTTGTTCTCACCCTGGCCCTGGTCGCCTCTGTCACCGCGACACCAGCCCCACCACCTATCGAGAATGGTGAGTTAGAGCCTCCCATAAGATCTCAAGAACAGTTGATTCGCATTTCGATCAGCTAACCCAAATCCATAGCCCAACTCGACAAGCGTGGGTGTCCTGTGGGAGGTACCGGATACTCTTACTGCTCACAAGCATGCTACTACAAGTGGTCAACACACAATACCGGTTGCAACCCTATCAATTGTCAAATTATCGCTGAAGCCATCGCTCAATGCAATCAGTGCTGCATCAAGAGCTGCACCATGTGTTAGATGCATGCTGTCGCGTTGAGGGGAACTTCAAGGGACAATGGTAGAACGAGACGTGGACCTGATCAGGCGCCTTGGGCCGTCACAAGAAATTGCTTAAGTCGCATTTTTACCTCCGTGATCGGTTACCACTTTGTATATATATTTAATTATAGCAGAGGGTTTACTTCATGTATATACCGTATACTCACAAACTATACGATCCGTTACCGAAGGTGTTGTGAAGCTGCATCATGTCTGCTTCTCATGGGCGGGTTCTTGGTGCAACCTCCAGAAAAGGCTACAGCCCCCCTTCTAGAAAAGTTCGGCTTGAACCGACACTGCTTGCTAGGTTACGAAAGGATGGAGAAGATCAAAGTCGATGCCGCAAATTGACCCCAGTTTTTTCAGGTCGCGATTCATGAATCGACCAGAATTTCGGAGTGATACACGTACCTCCCCAGTCAGCTTCTAATTTAGGCTGAATGCGCGCCCAGGCTTTTGCTAAAAGTTGATCGTGAAATTCGATGACTGCCACCCAACGAGCCTGTAAAGAAAAAGATTCTTTCCTCTTCGGGATGATGTGGCAACAATGCAATAAGATTGTAATTTTTGTTTGGAAAGTTTTAAAACCAGTCGCGGAACCTCGCGATCCTGCTCTTTATGGCTCTTCGTCTGAGCCTCGTGTCCTAGGGATTGCTAGAAACATCAACCACGAAGCCTCGAAAGAGATCTTGAGGGCATACCTAAAGCGACTTATAGTATAGCTAGTACGACTAGTCGCGACTTTCGAGATTGAAAGAAACTTTTACATAGTTCATGTAATGCGTTGCATGTTATGCGTTTCGAGCTCTCCCCCATGAGCGCTTGACTTTCCTTTCTATTACTTGATCCCTATTTGAAGGACGTTAGCTCTGTGGCTGTAAAATATACCTTGGTTTCATCTGCTTTGAAGCCCCTAATGTGCTCCACAACACTTTGTGACTGGAGCGTTCAATACAAGACTACCTAATGTCAACGTAAACGTTCAGGCCGGCAGCTTTAATGTTCACAATCACATCGGAATCTAGATTTACCTGGCACTCAGATCCATCATAGCTAGACACAGGGGAAGATCTAAGAATGCCTAACGCCTTCTGGGCTCGAAGATTCTATTCCTCCGAGATCTCGAGTTGATTTCAAGAAGGGCATCAAATTTCTCGACTAATCAGAGCAAAGATAGCGGTACAATAGGACAAATAGTCTACCAATTGTGCAAGTTCCCACTTATCCTCCTAAATCCCACACCTTCCTTGACACCGTCAACCCCCGCCGTCGGAAGCCTCATACGTTTAAACCTTTCATGAAAAGATCTTCAATCACTTCCACGACGACCTTAACAGAAATGTCCTCTCCTATCCGCGAATCTTTGGGAGTTCCTGAGCTTTTGAAGCCAATCCTAGTCCATATGTCTGACGACTCTAGACTCATTTTCGTCTGGTTCTCATGCCGCTTTGTCTGCAAGAAATGGAAAGCGGTTGTCAAAGAATCGTCGCTCCTCAAGCGGCTTATCTTCCGATCCCCAATCTTCGCTAAGGAACAGAGAGCTCCTACTCTGACAGCTCACTATGCCACCAGTATGGACTGGCTACTCTGCAGTCTAGGGAACCAGTCAGATAGTATACATGTCCAAAAGCGAGAAAAAAACTATCCGGCACCTCGAACAACAACGGGTTCCCCAGTTATTTATCTGAAATCCAGCTCTCAAGACCATCGGCATCCTGCTAGTCTATCTAGGTATAGGCTTCAAAATGGGAAGTGGCGTGCATATGCATATATGATTTGGAATACCGCCTACTGCTGAATCGAATAACAGCCCATCACGTAATGTATTATCAAATGAGTCATTTATTTCCATCCAGATGAGCTCATGAAAAGCAAGTGCCGAATATGGTCAGGTTCCGAAGTGCTGCCCGACCATCCATAGGCCGGACATGTGCCAAGCTTTGTGTCGACCAATCCAGAGTTCCGAAGTGCTGCTGCTTGTGGAAACCCCCCCTGCAAGTTCCGAACCGCTGCAACCTTTGAGGGGTTTTGATGCATGGATACACCAAGTCCCAAAAGAAGTAGACGTAATGGTGCTTCATTCCTATGCAATGGAATCTTGAATATATGAGGAACGGGTTTTCCCACGAGTATCCCATCTCTCCCCTCTTCAGCTCCCTCCGCCGAAACGTCAACCCAAGACTACTCTCTACTCATCCGAGGCATCTTTTAAAAACGATTCATATCCCCAAGAAATCGAGCTAAACTTCAATATGTCAAGTAGAAACATTGACAACTATCCTATAGTGCAGGATGTTATTATCATAGGCGCTGGTCCATGTGGATTAGCGGTAGCGGCCAGACTCTGCGAGAAAACACCCTCGGCACTATTTACAGACGATGAACATGTTCGATACCACTGGATAAGAAAGCATTCGGAAAAAGCTGCTATAAAGAACAGAAAAACGGGCAATATTCGGCTCTCGGCTAGGCATTGTCAACACTATTCGACTCTCGTCCTTGACAGCTCAGGCGATACTTGGATGACACGATGGAATCGGTTCTTCGACACTTTCCAGATATCGCATTTAAGGAGTCCAATGTTCTTTCATCCCGATCCAGAGAACAGGGATGGCCTTCTAGCCTACACATACTCAAACGATAGGTCTCAGGAATTGCGAGAAATACCAGGGTGTATCGGTAAAGAAATCAGCAAGCATAAAAAAAAGACAAGGATACGTCATTGGTAAAAGCCCCATCATTCTAGTTCATAGACCGTGCGCTAACGAGTTATAGTTCAAAGGCTCCGCAAGAGATCAACGAACGAGAAAGGCGCGACTATTTCACCCCTTCTCGTCAACTCTTCACAGACTTTTGTGATTGTATCGTCGACCGGTATGGACTACGGGATGACATGGTGAAACACCAAGTCGTTCTTAGTTTAGATTACGACCGGATTGCCGATTTTAATGAGAAGCTTTTCGTCATCAAAACAAACAAAGCTATTCACTACGCTCGCACAGTTGTTCTTGCGGTCGGGCCCGGAAATCCCCCATGTATCCCCGAGTCTCTAATCCCCGCTCCAACAGAAGGCGTCTGTCATGCCATGCAAATCCAGGAATTTCCCGATCCTTCGGTTAGCCTTAAAATGGCGAGCGGTAAGCCGACGAATATATTGGTAGTAGGAGGAGGTCTTACGAGCGCGCAGGTTTCCGACATGGCTGTTCGCTCTGGTTCAAAGGTTTGGCACGTTATGCGCGATCGTCTCAAAGTCAAGCCATTTGATATAGATCTAAATTGGATGGGGAAGTTTCAAAACTTCGAGAAAGCAGCTTTTTGGTCCGCTGATACCGATGACGAGCGCCTTGAAAAAATAAAGGCCGCTAGAGGCGGAGGTAGTCTGACCCCTATCTTCCACAAAATCCTTCAAGGTCACATCGCCAAGAATCGCCTCGAACTCCATACTCATACAAATATTAAACAAATGGATTATGATCACACCTCTATGTCTTGGGAAGTAAAAGCCAACCCCGAGATAGACTTTCCGCGTTTCGACTACGTATATTTCGCGACTGGGATCAAGAGCGACTTCGAGACCTTACCATTACTTAAAAACTTACAAAGTCGCTACCCAATTAAATCGCACGAAGGATTTCCGGAATTAACTGACGATCTGATGTGGAGAAAGGATGTTCCTCTCTTCGTTACTGGAAGACTAGCTGCGCTTAGGTTAGGGCCTGCGGGACCAAATCTTGAAGGCGCTAGAGTTGGGGCCGAGCGAATTGCCTGGGCGATCGAGGATATACTCGGGCGTTCAAAGGAAGCAAGCGAAGATACTAGAAAAACAGTCGATGAAATGGATGAACTGGGTTTTCGATACGCCTCGGGTATCGGTAGCCGCTTCGAAGGCCTTAATACCATCATTTGATAGTTTGAATTTTTGGCCTCCGCGTCTCTTATATGTTAAGACACGTCAGACAGCTTCGATTGCAGAGGTTTAGATATCTGAAGTGGAAGGAAGGCTTCTGAACAAAGCCACTGATGTCGAGATTTAAGCAGATAAACTTAACGTAATTATAGGACTGCTTAGTCATAGCGCCAAAATCTAGTAGCAATATCTTGATCTTATCTACAAGGATGAGTCCCAATTATTTATATACATTCAGTGTTCGTCTTCTCGATATATATACAGCCCAAATCTAGTCCCTCGTCATGACGCAAATGTGAAGCCATAATCAATTAGGATTGCCGCCGTATGATATCAACTCAAAAGTTAGAAAGGCGGGTTTGCGTTCTCAATTAACATCTCAAGATATTCCTCGTTCCTATATATTTCTCTTAGTATCTACTTCACATAACTTGGGACTATTCGAGAGTGATCGACACCTACCATTCACCGGCTTGTGGGGCCGGAGTATACGCATCAGCGTTACCACAATTAGGATCGAATCTTGGCGCGTCAGGATCGCTGACCCCGTCACTTTCACCAGGAGGTTTGACCCAAACAATAGCATCGACGTTACAATCGCCAGTTGCGGTGGTTGGTCGGACGCCAAGGCCTGCTTCGTTGATATTGCACCAACTACTAGGGTTCGAGCGAATGTTCATTTGTCCGGATCGAGATTGATCCACGATGAATTTTGTCGGGAGGTTCATGTTTTGAAGGTATGGCATTAACCCTTGAAAGTATCTTTGTTCGTTCCAGTTCATGTTATCGGGGCCGGGCTATATGAAATGCTAGTTAAATTCTTACTGTTCATTACTACCAGTAGATGATTTTGGACTTACTCCGTAGATTTTGTCAGGGACAGTCGAGTTATAGGCTAGATATCGTGTTAGCAAATGAGTATAGCCGTATCATAACAACTTTCGAGAACTTACAGTTATAATTGCTGACATTGCTAGCATAACCTCTCCACTTGTTGGTTCGTTGTCCAGCCCATTGCTTTACTTCAGCAAGAAGCTCAGCGGTGGGTTGGAGATTAGAGGGCCAGCCCAGCCAGTTGGAATGCCCGATATCAATGTACACGGCGACATTCTTATCTTGAAGTTGGCTAATGGCATAAGCGACACCGGCCTTATAGATAGCAGCCGCATTTGCGCAGGCCTCAATGTGCAAGTTAGTAACAAGGTTCGCCAAGCTATCTGGTTCCAGAACTATGACGTATCGGAGGGAAGCATATTTTCGCAAAAGTTTGACAATCGGGTCGATGTATTCCGTTTTATATCTGTTAAGTCCGTCAAGGCCGAGCTCCAGCTCTCCAGCAGATGCGTATGCAGCGCCTGTCATCATTGTAATTAGACTTGAAACTAAGAACTACCATTTCTGACTCAGGTTAAACTCACAATCACGTCCTGGCAAGTTATAAACCACGAGAGGGATGGTTCGTTGCATTCGAGTTTGGTCCTGATCGGCTTTGGCATCTAAGAGTTGGGGTTCTAAGAAAGAAATCTTTGAAATCGGAAATTTTAGCCAGAGCGTCATCTCATATAAGCTCATTATCAAACTCACGTCGTAAATCGAACTGATCCAAATGAATGTAGGTGTCTTTTGCAGTATTTTTGCGGCGGCAACTCCAGCAGCGTTTCCTTGAGCGGTAAACGAATCAATTGTTGTCCTAAGCTTGGTAGCATAACGGTAATTCGCATAGACGGTGACATCTTTGAACGGATTGTCGTGATTGCATCGATCTTGATTATTTCCTCCTCTACTGGAAAGCAAGGGACCAGCGAGCGCCGGTGCGACTAAGAGAGAAACCGCAGCGTAACTAGCAATATTTCGCATTTTCAAGATATTATTTTCTTTGGCTGTGCCTATCACGAATGTTAGGTGTATTGAAAACTTCTCTTAACAGTCCAATGCCTTTTCCGTCGATGGAGATGTACGCCACTCACGTCTTTCGCGGGCTATTTATCCTCTCTGTCACAGTCTCGAGCTCGCCCGACCATTTATAAGCAGTTGCGAAGTCTTTTACTATTGTAGGGTACCTCGGCATCGTACCCGACAAATGAATTAATATCAAAGCTCACGATGTAGTAGTCTGTCATGCTCAAGAATATTATGGCGCTGCCAATGTCCTTACCCTTCACACCCCGTTTATGCTAAGATCCATTTTACCGAATATTAATTTATAGATATAAATTGAAATCGAGATCTGTGAGGTAATGGGATGGAGAATAGGAGTGAATGTACGCCCAGATCTCATAATCCAGCCTTTCAGGGATTAAAGTATGACCGAAAATACCGAAGTCGAGTTTATCCGGCCTCAGATTAATCTCGCAGGCTCGTATTCAAACACCTGTGTTGCATTCCATTCACTGAGTTTTGAGTTCCCCGAGCTAGGATTGTGGAGAAAATAGACCGTGCGCCAGATCTTTATAGATATTTTTAAAGAGGGGCTACGCTAGTGGATGTCCGATCGATATTACTTTTAACTACGATCTAGGTTATATAGCCGGCATGCATGTAAGGAACTAGGCTCAAAGATACTTTCCAGAATAGCATGTAGGTAAAGCCATGTATCTTCACGTACCACAACCCTGAAGATGTTATCGGATTCCAAAGCCGCCTTACCGTCGGAACACTGTATTTTCTGCTGGAATGGACTTTTGGGTATTCAACATTGGTATCTAGCCTTTACATCGATAACCAGATACAAGTCGGAACATTAGGGCCGCAACTTTGAGAGAACCCCTATCGAAGTTCATTCTTCCATCTAGACTTCCATTCTAGCACCACATCAGGAACCAAAGCTCAGAATCCATTCCTATGTAAATCGTTTACGCCGTACGTTCAGCGCAAAGATGTAGAATCACTCATATCCTGTTGTTCACAATATATCTATTTCCCATACCACTAGTCTAATATTTTAGTCCGATGGGTAAGTCGAGTTATCTAGAACTAGCATTTGAAACTTCTTTTAGTTTCTCGCAACAAGAATGAGATCGGCGATTTTCATTACATTGAGTGCAGCGTTTATGCTAGTTTCTATCGCGTTGCTAGAAATCTGACTACGGGATTCGGGGGCCACTAGGGTCATTCAAGAAACGACACTCAACTTTTGATAGACAAAGAGTAGTGGTAATTTACAAAGACCATGAAAATGGCGAGGTATTAATCTCCATTTGGATAGAATGAGCACAGTTGCCCGCATGGTTTATTTGCTAAAGAATAGATCTTGGTGGCCCGGGTAGCGCGTTTAAGCATTCAAAGCTTGGCTCGCTTTCCAAATCAAATTGATTGTTGTTCCAACCCCAAGAAACCAAACTAATGACCTAATTGACGAAGCCTTCAGAGTGGAGATGTTGATATAGCAGAAATTATAAAGCACTCTATCGAAGCGCGCCACTGCATTAGGTACCGAAATAGCGTGGAGCAACCCCAAACGAAAACATGGATAAAACCTACCTAGTTGCAAGGAATACGAACGCATGGGCGTTAAGGGTTGACACCGGTAACTGTGCGACATTCCCCGCAATCTGCACTCGTTTATTAGAATATGTGGGTAATTGTCTCTTACGAAGAGCACTTACTACAGCGAGTCCCCAAAATGACAGCGCCTCCAGACCATTGGCAGCCGCCGCTTGCGCCCTTTGAGCTCGCGCGTACACGTCCGCGGGGAGTTTGGCCTTTAATCTGTCCCCCTGATTCCTCGGGTTCGTATTATCATAGATCACAGCCGCGTTGTTCGCCGCTATGAAGGGGTAGGTATGCGCCACCATTGCAATGCCCCACGTGCCAACTATAGACAGAAGAGAGTAATTGTAGGACATTTCGTTAGATTTGACTGGTTGAAATACTGTATGCGAGGACTATTGTGTGATTCCGAGTCGTTCTGACGCAAGATGCGAGGATCATGATACTAATAGGAAAAAAAGTCCGGATCTGAAATTATATTGTTCGGGGAGCACGAATCGTTGGAAGCCAGCGCCACCAGGAATAGTACTCGGCAGAATCGTTGCGCCGGCGCCGGTGCGCCATGCATGCCGAGGCAACCCAACGAAATCGGCAGGAGGAAAACTTTGTCTGGGTGTGTAGTATCTCGGCAGCTTTCAACATTGGCCATTTGCCATAACGTCAAGGCGTAATAGTTTTCAGCTAAGCATCATCCTGAGCTTGACATGATCGAAAACATGGGTGCGGGTATAATCTCAATGTCGGAAATTCCCTAGGGGGCTGATAGATTCGAATATTCCGCTAACATCACTGTCAATTGACGTATCGATCAGAAGTTTACAACCAATAAGTTACCCATGCCAACAGTATACTCTCAAAGTTCCCACAACCAGGTTAAGAGAGTATAAATGAGTGAAAGTACCTTCCTTATGGGCCTTTCCGAGGTGTCAACACGCCAAGTCCATACGCACCAATTGTCTGCTGATAGAGATTAACAAAAAGTATTCAAATTATCATCAAATGCCATAAATGTTCAGAGAAATAGCCGTTTGAACATCAAATCTACTACTATTTCTGCTCAAGTCGCCTCGGAATACTCCAATACAGCTTATCATTTACGATAGATGATACGGAGCCTAGGATAAGATACCAGATAGGCGGCAAGTTTATGCGTGGTTTCGCGCTCGCTTGTGCAATCAGATGCTTGCGCTGTCCCTGTTCGAGTAAAGCTACCAGTTCAGCGACGCAGCTTCGCCCGAAACGGTAATCGCGACCTCACGCTAACGGATCCAGTGGTTCCTGCGGGTATGAAGATAGAAAAACTATGGTTATCATAGTCTGTTTCCATAAATAATTACCCCTTGACGTATCTGATAACGAATGTGCCACGGTGGCTTCAACTGTCATCAGTACGGCGAACGCAGTCTCAAGAGGAAAAGAATTTTCATGATCTATAATGTCAGATAAACTTCGCGCAGGGAAGAGTTCCGGTTAAGGTTCTCAACAGACTATTTCTCGAGCATTTTGCCCAGCGTAATCAAACGCAAATCGTCAATATTCATAACGTTAAGATTTTCATCTATATTTGTATTGTTGCTTGAATATTCTACCGATATTGGTGAGCTTATCCGACATAATCGTAAAGCTATCTAAAGGGTGCTAAGTTGGAGATACCGGGGTATGTGTCCTCTTTCAACACTATTACAGGATCTTGCAAGATCTGATCGATCGGGATGGCATTTGAGACTGATAAAACTGAGCAAGTGGAATTTAGTGTAGGTCAAAATTCACATCTACGATGATAGTGTCGTGATATTGTTATTCGGTGGTATTGGAGTTCTGGGGGGCTTATAATACTAGTTGGGAAGAATGTGTATGCGCGTGGTACGGATGTAGACACCTTTTCGGCAACACAATAGAATGGTCCTTCCCCAAACTCGCGAGTTTGCGGGAAAGCAAGAAAACCAGCACAGCCGTCTCCTGAGAGTTGATTCGCATAGGGTCATAGAATGAGACTGGTCCTCAGGGATAGTGGAGAGCGAACATCTTGACAACAAATCTTCTTCGGCGTGGACAACCCTCTACCGCGTGCACCGTGGCGAATGTTCGAAATGGTGCACGCGTTGTTGCTGAAGGTGACGCTTTGAGCGCGAGACCACCACATTTGGTAAAGATACTGAAATTAAAAATTAGTGCATGTCTAGTTTTGGCCAAGCCCCATACTGCCATTTGAAGCTAGATTTTTCCATGGGAAGCCCTTCCAACTTGAAACGTCAGTATTGTTGGTAAAACCGGCATCCCGTACCCTACTTTTCATAGCTGTCCCTCCTTGCTTCTATCGCGAAGTTATCATATCCGAAGTTGCCGTTCGCGGACGAAGCTGCTTGAATCGGTTTTATGCTATCGTAACAGATACACCATTCTTACCAATAAAGTCTTACTATGGTCCTCTGATTCCCAGCGGGAATTTCACTATTCTCCCTCTTTCTTCAGCTACCTTTCATCTTTTGCCCACGCACAAAGAAAAAAGAAAGCGGAGAGAGCGAAGAAAGAACCCACATTTAGCTCTGTACGGCAGTCACTCCTTTCGTTATCCAGCCAGCTACATCACCACAGAAGCTTTTGCATTTCGTTTATAACAACAGCCTAGTATCGATGCGTACCTAAGTAACTACTAAGGTATTCTTTATTTGGCCCAACGAGTACAATCACCATGGGCCGTCGCAGTCGACAGAGGGGCTGTTGCTTCGGTCTGTTCGACTGCTTCAGCTTTCTATTCCGCAAAAAACCCGTCGGCGGCGAAAAGCTGCTGGATCATCCCGAAATTATTGCCTGCATTCTCTCCCACTTACCGGAGAACGATCTTTTAAGAAGGATCCGTCTTGTACACCCCGTATTCTACGACATCGCGACTACTTCGAGTCATCCTGCAGTCCAATGGAAAACTTGGGCTTGGGCACGACCTGATATCCCACCAATAGTCGATTCGATACACCGATATTCGCCAAATATAGGATACGAATACGCTTACGACCCACCACGACCATCTCGTGAGATTTCTGTGTTGCTTTTGCCAGTCATCAATAAGCTGTGGCTGCGAATGTGCGAGGATGTCAAAAGAGCCCATGATGAGTTGGGGTTCAAGCCGGGCAAGGAAAAAGACTACACTCCACTTCTCGATAACGGTAACTACTCCGGTCTCGATGATTTGGTGGGCGAACCACCTCACGACGTGGAGTGGTATATCGAAAAACAGTTGTTAGCAGATATGCCGCACACGATTTCCAATATGCAGGTAACAAGACCTGCTCTCGTGGAGCCTGTTAACATCACGATGAGGTGTTTCAGGTGCTGCACCAGGACTTGTCACTATACAGTCTCATTCGCAAGTCCATCTGATGGACTGAGAATGAAGGATTTCGTGACCATGTTGGTTCACGGAATGTTCGATTGGGATCATGGTGCTTGTAGTCAATGTCTTTGGAATCATAATAGTGTACATTGTGCGGTTGCTATGGAAGTTAACGGAGTTGTGGATGAAATTGGTGATGGACGAGTTTGGTATGACCATGTTGGAGGAAGGAGGGTCGGAGAGGAAGGCAGAGGCAATTTTAATATCCTGGGTCTCAGCCTTTACGCCGAAGGTGGTGGAAAGACATGGGGAAGAGGAGGTGAGTTCCAGGGCAAGTCGCAATAAACTCGACCGAGATAGCGAAGCCTACGACGAGGGGTTCCGAGGCTCAAAAGTCATGAATGTGCCCATGGCATATTCACAACCTTTTTCACGACAATGCATCCCTTCCCGCCAAGGTTTCCCACCTGAAGGGTGGAATGGATCAATCGCCAAAACCTCTCGGAACTCGCATTTCGTGTACACCCTTTTCCCTGCCCGGCTAGCTTCCAACGCGGATGGTATACTGTCGTTTTTCGCTTTTTCGACACCCCACCTTACCAGCGCCTCCCCTATACCCCGACGCTGATACGCCGGATCGACGGCAAGGATATTCAAGTGTAAGTATTTTTCAAAATTGGGCATTGTTGCTAGTAGGTTTTCTGTATCTTCAAAGGATTGGCGCATGAGATCGATTGCTGGTTGGTAAGCCGTGGGATTTTTGAATAGAAAGGACGCCACTTGGTTTTGCAGGCTGAATAGAAAACGTTCTGATCCTGTACTTTGTATATACCAGCACGGCGGGGTTCATTTTCTTAGCATCATTTCTTGATTTTGGTGTTTTACTTTCTTCCTCATTTTGTTATTCGTTTTAGATGCGGGCGTTCGGAAGATTGATACAGGAGAAATATGTATATCAAAATTCAAATCCACAAAATGCAAATTCAAGGCTTCACTCACGCTGTAACCAACAATCCCTCTCCTTACAAACTTCATCTGTACCTTCGCCCCTCCTCTGCCACGTGGCGTATCCAACAGGCACTTCTTCGTCGCCTTCTGTCAAATACGCAACGACAACCCAGACGGTCGGGTCCAATAACTCGACACCGAGATATCGCCAAAACATGTGACGGAAATACGAGAGATGATTATTGCGGTCTGGGTATCGCCAAGCGAAGCTTTCATCTTCCCCAAAGGCGGATGTGACCACAGACATCAGACGATTCGTTAGGGCTGGAGTTGCGTTGCGTTGCGTGGTAACCTTCAGAGTTATCTGGCCTCGGCCATCTGGCTGGGTAGACGGAGCCGATTGCGATACCATGGCGAGCCGATGACAAGATTGAATGCTTAAACTTGGATAAACCTTAGGTCCTTTCGGTAGAAATAGGATTATGATAAGTGGAACGTTGTGTCGAAATATAAAATCTGCAGAGATATAAATGAATCTACTAGTAGGACACCTCGAGATTAATTACCAATAATCGAGAGCCGCAGCTTTTAATACAGCGGGCATCTTAGTGGCTCATATTGAGTCACCAAGTGCGTAAAAACTACCCTGTCCTGACAAACAATAAAACATCGCCATCAAACAATAGAATTTACCTGTGCTCAGCGATCGATATGTAACGTTGCCACAGCCTCGCACAAGTCCGAGCAAGGCTCGAAGGAAATGGGGTAGTTTTGATCACTCATCGGCGGATCGAATTGAAAGACCTCCTTCCTTTTCTTTCACTCCCCACCTATTTTAGTTTAGAAGAACGACACCCAAAATTCGCCGACATTCAATCACTAAGCAATTTCTGGAACCCTTCCGCTTCCGGACTGGTTGCCATTTTCGAGTTGGCAAGGATTAAGTCTTTTTCTTCGCGTGCAACATCGGCAACGCATCTTAAGAGTAAAAATTATTTCCTCGTGCGGGGTACTGATATATTACCACGAGTCGAAAGCCGTCTCTTGTCACGAAACCCCTGTCAATGATGACGATCCGCCAAAACATCCTCGCCGCTATTATTGCGGTGTTATCATACGCATCGTATAAAGCTTATCTCACCGGTGACTTGCTCTCATACCTTCCCGTCTACGTGACTGCATATGACAAAAGTGTCGTATATTGCGCGCGTGATATTTATCTTGGCACTGAAGATTATATTTCAAAACACCCGGAAGTAGCAAAGTGTCTTGAAGTACGCGCTGATGGTAAATATGGGGAAATGTGGGAGAGTAGAGATGAAGTGATAAAAGTACGAGGGTCTAAGGTTTTAATTGAATACGTGAATGGGTACATTGTCCCTGGATTCTGGGATGGGCACGGTATCTTCTCCACTTAACAGAGAATCCAAAGATTTGACTATCATATGCTAATTTGGAGTTTTCATAGGTCATATTGTGCAATACGGAATGATGGTAGAAGGAGTAAAGGTAGTACATGTAGTCTCCAAGCTCACGAGGAACTACTAATTAAGGCCTGATGTATACCTAGGTTTACAACCAAACCATGCCAGAGATCACCAGGTCCCTCGTATCTTATGTAGAATCTCATCTTAATTATGGGACTCGCAACCTTTGGATACAAGGGATTGGCTGGGATCAGGCTAATTTTGGAGGCGAAATGCCCACCGCGGTAAGACTCCCAATTCACCGGGTGCACATTTTCGCAAATGCTAAATAACTCATAGGAACAACTAGTGTCACACCCATTACTCGCAGATCGCTACATATATCTTGCGAGGGTAGATGCGCATTGTGTCTGGGTTTCACCGGCAATTCTGAAGCTCTTGCCTTCCCCGCAACCCTCGTCTCCTCCTGGTGGATTTATCCCTTCAGACGGAGTATTCTGTGACAATGCCATGGATTTGATCTTACCATTAATGCCACCTACCACGGAAGGGGACATCGAAAGATATATCACGACTGCCGTATCCTCGCTACATAAAGTAGGGTTGGTTGGCGTAGTAGACGCTGCTACTGCCATGAAAGAAGTGCCAGTATATAAGCGACTTGCCGAATCTGGGAAACTGGATATGAGAATCTATGGAATGCTCGAATGCGAGAAGAGGAATACGTTTTGCAAGCAAGATAAAATCAGCATATGGAAACAAGATAGCGCCTTTGTCTTGCGTTCAGTCAAACTGTTTGCGGGTAGGTTTTGACCTTTGTGACTGAAGGTATATATGGCATTCTAACACTGATTTAGACGGTGCCTTGGGATCTCGGGGAGCAGCTCTTCTTGAACCCTATACTGATAGACCGGAAACAAAGGGCACCATGCTCATCAACAGCACAGACTTGGCCAAGGTTACGACACAGGTAAGCTTCCGTTTGCGAATGAAAATAAGTTTATTTTGAAGATTAATATAATTCAAGTGGTTCCGAAATGATTGGCAAATCGGTATCCATGCTATCGGCGACGCCGCAAATCGAGCTGCCCTGGACGCCTTTGAAACGGCATTAACATTATACCCAGACGTAAACCGCGAAGCAAAATTCAAACTCGAACATGCCCAAATAGTGGTAAGCACCTCGTTCCTACTCTTAACTTTCTTGGATAATCTGAAAAACGATCGTAAATCCATATGCACAGCACCCTGATGACCAACCAAGACTCAACCGTCTCCGAGTTACACCCTCCATCCAGCCAACTCACGCAACAAGCGACATGGCATACGCCGCCGATCGTCTCGGTGAATCCCGCTTACGTAGTTCCGCTTATAAAATGCGAACATTCTGGGGCGAGCCTGGGAAATATTACAAAGATGGACTTTATCCGATCTTAGGTTCTGACTTCCCGGTGGAACCCCCATCACCTCTACATGGAGTCTACGCCGCATCCACAAGATGCAATCCCAATCAAGAATTCTGCGACAGAAGTTCTTTATGGGAAGCAGAAAAAATCAGCCGGCTCGAAGCTATGAGGGGGTTTGGGAGACACGTTGGATGGGGGAATAATTTGAATGGATTAGGAGTTGGGATGATATACGAAGGCGGATGGGCGGACTTTGTGGTTCTCGACAGCGATGTATTCATGGCTGATACGGATTTGAGGAAAGTCCAAATTAGGGAGACCTGGATCGGAGGGAAAAAGGTTTACGAATCGGATTGGAGGGGGGAATGGCGAAATAGTGACCGTCCCGCGCCGCCGAAATATGAACCGCCTGCTAGTGTCGAAAAGATTGTGAAACAGGGTATAAGAGAGGGTTGGTAATGAAGCGTTGGCTGAAATGAGGCTGTACGGTTTCTTAATCTTGATATCTGATTTAGAAAAGAATCCTTTGGTAATTCGTCGTATGTAAAGGATTGGAAGAAAAGGAGAATAAGGCGAGGACCATGTCTGTTTCAAAGACATATTGCATAAATAGTAGCTAAAAGATGCATTTTATTAACCCACATGAACTTTTCATAGCTTTATCGTAGTAAATTATAATCGCTAAGATTCCAATACTCCAAAACAACAGTTGAGCGTTATGTTCACAACTTCCCGGATTCTTCCGGGACATCGGCAGACTCCCCCAAGACTCTCTTGCCTTTCGAGCTAATGATATCTTCATCATGTCTATTTATCCGTATATCTTCTGTACTAATCTCTGGAGGCGGTTCGAATACCGGCTCGCTTCCGGGCAACTCAACAGGTGTTGGAATCTCATAAGAATCCTTTTCAAATATCACTCTAATCGATGTGCTATCCGCCTCGTACCGCTTGACTTTAACTTCAATCCCATCGGCTTCCAATCTCTCAAAGGATGGCGGGGCCGGTAGTGTTCGTTTCAGTTTTGATCGTCTTCTCAGAAAGCATGCTGTCCAAAATGTTGTAACTAGGAGTAGAGACCCAACAGCACCTGAAACCGCGGCAATAGTTGCCGGAGGCATACGATGGCTGGGTTCGTCGTAACCATTGGGGCACTCTGCTGGACGAACGGCCTGGAGATTCGAGCCATCGGATAGCTGAGAATCTGGTGAAACCGAATGCCCTCGTACAGCTGACACTAAGCTGAATGTATTCTCCTTGTAATCGACAAATAAATATGCTGAAGATAGGAACGGTCGGCCGAATATTATTGGCTCGGAGACGTTGTAGTTCTCGACTCCATCCGCAGCATTCTCAATATCCATGGTCTGCCAATCTAATTTTGCTGGGTCTGGTTGGAGACCTCGGTCGGTCAAGATTTCGACGGGACGAAAGAGGTGCTCGGATGCGACCGTGATATTGTAATATCCAATTGTCATAGTCAAATCCACAGGTCCCAGCCTATAAACCATAAATCATTAGAACTATAATATCCAATAATTCAAGCAAAGTCGGACGCCCTTTCGTACTTTTGTAGGTCGGACTTTAAGAACTCAACTCCGTGCGAAACCTTGGAAACATTATCCGAGAATCCTCCCATATTCCGCATTGTGGTGACAACATGATTCCACACCATCGCTGGTAGCTGCATACCTTCATAAGAAGGATCTATGCAGACTTCGAACTCTTCTTTTCCAGTCTCATCTAAGATCGTGGGTATCTCCACCGTTTCTCCTTTCGCAGTAGCATTCAAATACATCCTGGCGACGGTGGTCTTAAATAGACACCTCGTTTGTGGAGTAAATTTACTAGACTTCGCTATCGGAAATTTTGACCACGGCTCCTCTTTGACCATTGATTTGTCGTATCCGCCAAGTACTAAAGATCCAAATTGTGTATACCCCGTCTCCGTCCGATTCTTCCACCCGTAAGAAAAGCCCCAGGTGAGGCTAGGGATATGGCCACTGTTGTAATGCGAATTTAGGAGAACAGAGTCTTTGTTCATCCCGATATATGCCGGCATCATCGAGGAATTCCAAATTGGGTTAAAGTTAATTGGCAAAGCATCAATATTTATTTTGGTAAAGTCGTTGTACTCTGAAGTAAACGTCTTATTGTCGAAGCCAGGATAACTATAATATCCAAAGTCGATGGTATCACGACCCGTGAAATTGGTGCCCGCTTCATGGTCTTCCCAAGGATCCGGACCGCTGTATAGATTCGATATGGTACCGTCGAAGAAACCGCCCAAGAGGTATTCTTTTTTAAGAAGGTCGGGATCTTTTGCCACATCCGGGTTGGGGGGACAGTCCCCGGGTCGGTTTTCAGGAGAGACGATGCCTATGCACTTTTTATCCGAGCTTTTGACGTGTATTTCCGAAGCATATATGCTAAAGCAACAGATTCCAAGGTTAATATATCGATGTAGCTACGCCCTATTACATGGGAGAGTAAAGGGTCCGAAGGGCAGACATACTTTACAACCGGAACGAAGTTTTGACCGCCGACCCCCATCAAGAGACCATATTTTGACGGTCTTTCGGGATTCGCCAATCCTAAAGAGTAATTGCGCATTGGTATCGCCATCGCGCGGGCCGAACTGGCGCAATGGGGGTTAAATGTCGTATCCGCGCACGCCAACCTAAAGAACAAAGTCCCCAGAGCTGCCAACACCTTTCGCCGTAACCTCGTGTTGAGCACCATCTCTTAAGAACGTGTCGGAGGGCACCGAGACTATTTTCGAGCTATCGTCGAAGATGCCACCGTGAAAGGAGTACAGTAGAAGAACAATGCGACAGAAAACGAAGCCGCGACCAGAGTATAATAGAATTGTCTGTCTGTCATCTTGCATACCCAATCCCAAAAATTGTGACTCCGCCACCTCTTCGAAAAAAGAAAAAGGCAACCGAGATAATAAAACATCAGAACGGCGGTGCAGTGCCGTCTCGTTTACAATCACGGGATAAAAGGCATAAATAGGAAGCTGTAGATACCCCGGACAGTGTCTCCTGTGCCACTGCGCTGCTGGCAGGGCTTATGAAGTCTTTTGACTGATTTGGTTAAGTTTGTCGGTAACCCAGGTCAATAGGTTCGGATCGTAGAATTAATCCTTGTGATTGGACGAACACGAGTTGCCTGAACGGTAATGACAACTAGAAGCGGATCTGACACTAGAATGACTCTCCCTAGGCGTTGATATTATGGCTATGCTTATTGATATCCCCGGGTTTGTAGTAAGGATAATGAGGAATACATGCCCGCTTGACACAGGGCGGAACAGCTTTGTTGGATTTTAAGACTGGCATCTGAATTGTGCGTTGTCTGATGGACCGACCCACTGTCAACTCTTACATACAATCTTACTGACACCTCAGAGAAGCATCTGGAGGTAGTTAAGTAGCCCAATTCCTCTAGGGTGTCTTATGGGTGAGCTTTGTGACGCCATTATCAGCCCTAGTATATGATTGTCCATTTTATCGATTATGGTTGGTGATGGCTCATTTTCGCTTTGACTGTCCGCAATAACTATCGCGTTCATGAATAATTGAATAGTGTTCAATCGAAAACTAATCTACAACTTTAACAAAATTTAGGAATTTGATTTGTGTTACCATGCGTCCGCTTGTCGTTACAAAGCATACTGAATGATAAGGGCAAAAGTATATTTTAGCTATGGACATGTTGAATCTAATCCTCAAGTGCGTACGTATCTCCTATGCCAAGGATTTGAGAGCCCTGAGATGCGTACAAGCGATTTGTACGAACAGTCAGCCTTGTTTTTTAAAAGGCGTTTTTGCGGCACAGCAATCCTTCTCGGGGTGGCAACTGGGGAATAGAGCCCCATCTAGCGACCAGAATCGTCGAACCTGTTTTTCCGCAAGTCCCCCGCCCAAAATAAAATTAAAAAAGAACATCGAATACACGCTCCAACCTTCCATCTTACTATAATTCTATTCTTTTGAGCGTTTATGATGCAACTAAATAATGCGGGCGGTTTCATGCTCATGAGAAATTACAGACGACTTCATGATACAGATCTAGACAACAACCGCCGAAACGTAACAATGAGCAACGGAGTTTGGCTCTTCAGTCCCTCTACCGTCCTACGAGTCGTCCAGCTAGTCACCGCGGGAATATCGTTTTTATCGAATATCTTCATCGGACAGAATACCGTTTACAACTGGTTAGTGAGCGTTCCAGCTAGACGGAACCTACTATCGCTAACTTGTGGCCTCGCGTTCAGGACGACTTCATTTACTGCGCTGCTATCCGTCTTTACTCTACTGATAATCGGCAGCTTAGTATGGTCACACTTTAGACGCCAGGTGCTTATAACTCATTCTATCACACTCTCTTTCGATATCATACTCTCGGTACTCTGGATCATTGCCTTTGCCGGCTCCTTCTCGCTCTGGGGCTTCGCTTTCTCAACTATTCCATCATGCAGCAGCGACTACAACTTTCCATTCCCCCGAGATAAAGCCCTATGTTGGGCGGTTAAAACCAGCTGGTCAGGAAGTTTGTTAGAGTGGTAAGCCTGCTAAGCAATTTAACTACATATTTATCTGCCGATGCCGTATGATTAACTTGAACACGCAGCGGTCTATGTTTTGTCTCCCTCGTTGTTTCGACTATTCGGTTTACTCGGAATCGCGTATGCCAACGGGCGAGTCGTGGGACTAAGCTCTATTCCTTCGCGTCTACCGATGATAGTTCGCGTGCGATTCAACACGAGCGTCATGCTGCGGAAGATGCCAATGAGTCGGATTTAGCTTCGTTGTTGGCTGAACAGGATTAGTTAGTGTTACCTTGCTACACCTCAATGTCGTGATATGACGACTATCTGCTCTGATTAGCGGCGGGTATCATCCAAATATTTAGGTTTTTATGTACATTACCATGTATGGTCCTTGGGCATGTTGGGTATGTGAACACAGTGAAATCGGGCCCGTTTTAAATTCATGCTCTGTTTAGTTTGAAAATGTAATTGGTTTCCGCGAGTTTCTGACTATCCAGTCGACTGGATGCATAGTGGGAGACACACACGATACGCTCTCGCCTGGCCGCACCGTACCAAACACTCCCTTGTCCACGAGTCCCACCTCTACTGTGTAGATTGTCACAAGGCTGAGAGGTATCTTTCATGTTTGCTCTTTGCGCTTTTGACCGATCTTCCAATACTGACGAAATGACATCCTAATTTGTGTTTGGCCTTCTCGTGCAAGGGTAAACCAACCTTGGCGCGAGTGGAGGATCGCATGGAAATCTGCTACGGTTCCAGGACTCCCATTGGGCCTCACCATACCCTGGACTTCCAAATTTGAACCCGCCACAACGGAGAGGTACCTAGCCGCTGTGACACCATAAACATCAAACTCTGCAGACCCTTTATCTTAGTGGACTGTGCCGCGCTTGCGCATGGTAATCTGATACGATCAAGTTCAGCTTTGTGCTCTCCTCTCCTTTTCTCACGAAAATCTCTTGCACGTGTGGCTGAATATGTCAGGAAGTAAACAAGTTGGATGGCAAGATGTAGTTGTCGGATCTTATTAGAGAACAGAGCGTCTCGTTTCTTGGTTCTCCGGCTTCGAGGTTTTCCAAGTTCGTCGTCGCTCGTTTACACAAGTTTCTCATGAGTTGTACGCAAAACTTTCTTTCAACCGATTCGCTTTTCTTTTGATAATTGTTACTATAGCATTTAGTAGTCAAATTCTTTGCGCTTCTAAATTTCTTATTTTTTACTTCTAATATTATTTTCCGATGGCACAAAATCGCTGGTGTCGTCAAGAGAGCATGTTCAAAGCCTCACGATCCAACCGGATTTGGCTAGCTTACCTTTCCGCTTCATGCCTCTTCGGTCGATTTGCACTAGCGCAGGTAAACTGCAATGCCAAACCGATAGTACTCCCCTTTGGAAACACGACGATAAGGCCGGGCGTAGAAAGTTACGGGTTGTCGTTCACATTGAGTAGCCAGAATTTCGCTTCTAGATTATAGTACGTCTGATACATTCCATCACTTCAGCATGGTTTTAAGCCCATGGGCCTACCCGCTATCTAACAATCCAACACTCACAATTGAAACAAAAATAGCCCAGATGGCGATGCTTTTCTCGTATACGAAGTATCTAAAAATTGTACCTCCATTACCGATCAATCAACTTGCAGGACCGATCCCCTCTATTCTGAATCAAGCTCTGGCGGTTTATTTGATGTGAGGCCCGGAACAGCACTCGGGACATATACAGGCCCGACTTATACCGAAGTACGAGACGAGGCATCGGATATGCGGAGAATCTTCGACGCGAATGGAACACTAGAATTCGCGTATTCACGAAACGAATCTAATGGAAGTGTCGAGTTATCCGATTTTGGATTCCAGTTTGTTCGGTGGAAGCCTGGAGATAAATACTCAAGCGTTGGGTTAAGCCAAAACTCGACTTTACTTAATACGCTAGTCTCCATCGGTCGGATTCCTTCTCTCGTGTGGGGATTTTTCCCTGGTTGGATCGGTGCGACGCCCGAGACTAGCCAGACTGGTTCGCTGGTTCTTGGCGGGTACGATGAATCCTTGGTGGCTGGTGAATTTGTGGAATATCCTGTCGCCGCACTGGAGCCTCTTCAAAATGTTGGCGCTCTTAGATTCGACATTACCGATATATTCATCAAGAATACTACCACGGGGGAGGATATATTGGTTTCATTCGAAGGAGAGACTTTGCGACCGTGCATTGACCTGCGGATTAATTACATTGAACTCCCCGCCAATATTTTCTTTCGATTTCTGAAAGCGATAGGTAGGGTTGATTCCGAAGACATTCCAAAGGATTTGTCTGCCTTCAGAGGCTTTCCATTGGTGGTCGAAAACGATCCGAAGTAGTGAGTATCGATTTAATTTAATCCAATGGAAGGGATGAGTAACAATGCTGATAAGATCTTGTAGTAAGGAGTTCAATCTTGTGGTTTCAGACACTCGGAATGAACTGAAACTCGAAATCTTAAACCACCAAATAATACACGACATCCGTGACTGGGGTCCCAACGGCATCGACTATAGAAACACCACCAACCAAGGCATATTGATCAAAATGGTGAATAACGATGTGACAGAATTGAGGTGGGGCTGGCCGCTGCTAACAGCGGGGTACGTTCTGTTCAACGGCGAGAAAAATACCTTTGCGTTGGCACCTGGTGCCAATCGCATAGTCGGACAGGGGGAAAGACGGGCTGTGCCGGTCCAGGGCGAAAACTGCGGCGCGAGCTCCACTGTGACGAAAAAGAGCATCGTCGTCCCAGTTGTAGGCGGGGTAGTTGGAGGCGTTGCGGGCATGGGATTAATCATATCGGGTATTTTGCTATGGAGGAGGGATCGTAATAGGCGAATGCCAAAAATCCCTCCTCCGCAAGAACATGAACATGTTCAATGGGTTTACGAAGCTGATCACGAAGCCGTAAAGCCAGCCGAGGTCGAAAGCAAGTCGTATGTTGAGCTGCCGTCTTGATATAGATGAGACGGCAAGCGCATCGTCTCTGTATATACGTTACTATTAAAAGGCTTTTTTCAATTATACCGTCACAAAAGTTGCGCATTCACATGCGGATTAATCGATAAAGGCGCAAGATGTGGACGCCAACCCGGGAAAATCTAGGCGTCTTTACTAGCCTTCATTGCCGGCCCCAAATGGAGGTGAAGACATGCCCTCTTTTTGCAAAATCGCTAGGCTTGGTCAACTGACCAAAGATAATTTTTCAACGAGCAAGAAAAGGACCCTGTTAGCATGCTTGGGATCCACTCTGAACACATACCTGTCTGTCAGCCTGCGATTCGGGATTCCTGCAGGGGCCAACCATTCGCAATAAAAGAAATTCATTTACAAGATAGAAAGTCTATGTAGGACCACCTAACCATATTTTTCATGCAATGCCGACGGATGAAAATCCAAGGGAATGCAAATGCAAATTCCTCGTCTATCGGATAGGCGAGCTCAAAGCGGCCAAGGGGGGAAACAAGCGAGTGTCGTTCGGTACCATTCGGATCGAGCTGCCAGGCCCGGAACCAGGCAACGGACAGATGCATGAAATACATTTTTTCTTACGGAGAGTGGGTTTCGTCAAATAAACGTAAAAAAAGACTTTAAGGATGTGGATCATGAGGTTGGAGCAAGCTAGCGTTTTGAAACATGGGCTCCTCCATTCTAGGCCTCTCCTCCTCTCGCAGGATGAAAGCTGCTTGTGCTTTCCCCTTCTCGACATGTATATCAGTTTGCTATCGGACATTTAAGAGAAGACCTCTTCTCTCCCTCTTTTCCCAGCGCGAGCTAAAGTTAGGACTCATGAAGACTGGAGGGTGACCTGGCATTGCAGCAAAAGATCCAATGCGAATAACATGACCTGAGAAGAAGAGAAAAGAAAACAAAGTAAGGTCAGAGGCAAAAAATAGAGAGCAGCGTCGGGCAACCACATCCTGCTTTGCTGGCAAAGCTCACATGTACATTGTTTGTACCGGTTTAGCTTCCATGCAGCAAAGATACAAAAGCACGAGCGATCTTTCGACATTCCTGATTCTCCCTTCCGTTCTCCTCTCTCACGCCTCTCCTCCACACTCACCCTCCGTCGAATAGCCTCGCAATAATGGCGCGGTATACCATTGAACCGTTCGTACCGAAGAAAGCAGAAAAGACATCCAAGTTGAGGAAGCTGGAGGAGAACTTTTCGAGAAGTGCTTCGAGGGCCATCCGGAGAATCAAGAGAAGGTGCACCGCAAGCATCACCGCCAAGACAACGCAGCAAAAGACCACACGGTCAACGCAATTCCCTTCGTTCTCGAGAGAAGGCTTTCGATATCCCACAATTCGGACTCCTAGTTTCAAGTCGCTGATACAGCGGAGGAGTAAATCAGATGGCGGTCCAACGCCTAACAACAGCGCCGCGCATAGAGTTTTATTCATCCCAGAGCTTCTGGAGCTCATTCTCACACACGTTCCATCCCTCCAAGTTCTCACGACGGTCCGCCAAGTTCACCCGTTCTTCAAGGATCTGATACATGCATCGCCAGTGTTAGCATGGCAAACATGGACCTCAAAAGCGTCAAGACCCCCGCGGCGGCCTTCCAGGGAGGGACCGATAAGTCCATCCACTGGGCTGTACACAATCAGCAACTCCGTAGAAAAATCAACAACGGCGCACGGCAGAGGGGCCAGCATTGACGGCTCAAACCCCATTAACCTCGAGATCTGCGATTTATTACACCCGATCTTATCGAAATGGTGGAAGACAATCGCCCGAAACACCGCGAACTATCGATTCTTCCAAGTCGATTCGTGCGTATACAACCGATTTTTTCCGCCAGACCTCCTCAAAAGAATCAATTTCACGAGACCCGCAATGCACGTCGATGATTTAGTATTATCATTCACCAGCACGTACGCATTTCTGAGTTACGGCTGTACCCATAATATCACACTCGAAGACCGAGACCAACACGATAGAAATCGAAATGGCGCGGACGGCGAGGTGGACGACGACGATCTTTTACCGTCGTGCGGCCCGGGAAGCGCCTCGGAAGCGGCGATGAGACAACGGGTAGATATGGGAGTTACCATCGAGAAATTACTCCGAATGATGTGGATTCCGTTATCAGAAACGCTGAGACGAAGCAGGGACGAGAAGTTTCTCAGGTTGAGCGGATTAATTTACACGCGTACGATGACGGTGACCGTCAGAGCGAGAGATAGAGTTACAGGGCGTGAGCGGGGGGTGGCTGAATTACATCTAGAGTGCATGGAACCTTACGATGTAACCATTGAGCCACTTTCCTAACCACTTGGATATTCTTTTGGCGTTTCGTTTGTTAGGTTGTGCGTCCATGGGGGATACTTTAGACTAATAATGTGTTATGATTAATGACCGATACACCGCAAAGAGATTCTCTTGCATCATGTAATATATCATTGCAATAATACTAGCGCTTATTCATTTTTGAAATTTAAAGGGATGGGTTAGTGGGTTCACGCGAGGAATACTACTTGCGTGATAGTACATCTTCCACGGTGGCTGCAAATGAGCTCAGCATCATCATTTCCTGTCGGCGCTATCGGCCCTTGACTCAATTTGAACCAGGGTCCAAGCTTGATCCTAGGACTTTAAAGTTTTTGACCCGATCCGCCCCACCGTGACCGATATCTACATGGCCAACCTGGCTTGATGGGTCGGCGAACACAAGAACAGCATAGGATCGGTTTCGCTAGATCTTGATGCGCTTCGGCACGGGCGCCTCACCTAGGCATTACCCGCAAGATCCTATTTTAAACTCGTGTCCACCAGATGGCGCCGTGAACCAAGACCCTTAGCTCGAATTCGGGTACGAATAGGCCAATCACCGCCTGATAAACTCGTCAACGAGGCCCTGCGGTACAGCTGTGTTGTCGCCGCTGGCGGGTCAAGAAGCTCCGATTTGTCAGCCAACCAAAACCGCGAACCAAAGCTCGCATGCCCACCGACCTAATGATATCTCGGGCCATGAACTCGACATACTCCCTGGCATGAAGCGTACGAACTCTCCTCTCACAATCCCCGAGCTTGCCGAACTAGTTTTCATCTCCCTCCCACCGTTCCAAGTCCTCACCACCTGTCGCGCGGTGTGTAGACTCTGGCGCGACGTCATCGATGTCTCGCCGGTGGTGAAATACCACACCTGGCGCTCGGATTCGATACCCGGCCGTTCACCGCTCAAAGTCAGCGAACTAACATTCCAGAGAAATCCTTTAATCCTCAACGTTCTCGCGGGATTCTGGCGACGGCTGAATGAAGTCGACAACCCACCGAAGAAGGAAGGCGCACCTAAGAAGAAACATGCATCCGCTTCGAAGAAAGATCCCTCGCAGCTTTTGGACGCAGATGCAATCATCGCACCATTTCGCGAAATCTGCAGTAATTTGATATTTTCGAATTCTGCACCGATGGATGTTAACATCAGGATTACCACCCAAAAATATGCGTCAAAGCACATGCTGCATCGAAATTATCAAAACGTCACAACGGATTACGGCATCGGATGGGTCACCGATCTTACGATCTTTGAAAGCTTGATGTACGAAATGGCCAGATTGTATAATGAAAAGATCTATATCCCGGGTAAACGGAACTCGTTACAAGCTGATATTTGGTATTGCGTGTATCTTTACGATAGTCAGGACTTACGTCAGCCGGGTGAGGAGAGACCCAAGAGGACGGAATGTGAGGTTACCGAACGAGTTGATTTTCACTGCGTGGAACCCTGGAATATCGGGTTAGTGGAACGGCGGGTACGGCGCATTGATAACGAGGAAGACAATGAAGACGACGAAGCTCAAGATGAGTGATAAATCACCGCTATATTGCTACGCTGTGTTTAAGACAGAGTCTAGCTAAAATTAACTTTGTTTGATATATGTACAAGTAGTTTAGCGCGATAAGCCTCACACTCTGGATCTCAGATAACGCTATCGTCGTGTGACAGGAACAACCTTGGAATTACAGTTTATAGGTAGTAAGAACGGCACCGTGATCCGAAGTCCAATCATTATTTTCATGGCCACTACCATATGGTTTCGGAGAACCAACAACCAACACCGTCGAATCGACAACTGTGACCTTTCCCTTGTGATAAATAAAGTCGATACGGTCTTGAGGTTCCACACGTCCAGTCGCGCCACTGTTGAACGGATACAACGGAGACCAAGTATTGCCGGGGAACTTGACGGGATCAGGATGGGCGACTCTATAAGAATCGATTAATCCAGATTGAGCGGGTATCACAGACGTCGGCCACCGAACATTAGCGTATCCGCAGTTCTTAGCTCGTAATTTCTCAGTCCAATCCAAGTGCGAAGGAGCGTTGGTATCCCCGACCATAATAACCGGAATTTTGTTCGACGCGGCGAGTTGCGGTTGCATTGTTTGGATGGTATCGAGAATTTGCGGTACACGTCCCGACTCCGCCTCTCGTTTGATTACTTGATCCACTGGCAACTTGTCGAAACAAAAATCGTACGGTCCGTACGGAGTATATCCCAGATGGATGTCCCAAAAATTGATCTGTTGAGCTTCACCGTCAAGAGCGATGCGAACACCACCGGAGGCATTGACGATTCCGTAGTCCTGAACGATAGGATACCTGCTGATGATACCCAGCTCGTTTTCAGGTGTTACCTGCCAGAAATACCAGCCGAGAGCATTAGCGAGACGTTGAGAGTGTCCGCCAGAAGCTTCCTGGAGACCGATTATATCGGCATTGGTAGAGGTGATGAATCGAATTTGCTTGACGTGGTAATCGTTGACGCGAGACCCGCCCACCCAGAGATTAAACGACATAACTTTCAACTGGGCCACCAAAGCGGTACCAGCTTTACGAACTGGAATTGTGACTTTCAAATCACTCGTCTTTCGATCGCTATTGATAGCGCGGACGATGATAACGGTATCCACATCTTTATTCCCAGGAGTCCCGAAAAGACTACCGTCAGATCCTACATCGATCCAATCGGCACCCTCCCATTTCTGATATGTAACGATATTTCCACCGACGAGAAGTCCGCTGACTTTAGCTTCATAAGGACTCCCCTGCCGAGCATTGTGTAAAGTAACCTTATCAACGATAAACCCAAACGGCGGCGGCGCACTAGCTCCAAGCGTAACTTTCGCCTGCGGTGCGAGATATTTATACCCATCTCTGGCGAGAAAACACGCAACGTATTCGCCGGCGGGTAACTTGCTAACATCCAATCGAACGAGTCCCTTATCATCCGGTGCGTATTGCCAAACGAGGGATCCCGAAACCATCTGATCGTTCACGGGTGCGCCGCCGGAAGCAGGGTATAATCCGATCCAATTAGTTTTAAACGGATCCGGAGTAGCGTACGCGAGAGTCAGAGCGTCTCCTTTAACGACGATTAGTGAGCCTTCCATCGTCGGTGCGGCTTGGATGAAGTTGAACGGCGAGATGATTAATGCGGACAAGGCCGCGGAAACGAATGAGGAAAGCAGCATGATGCAGGTATATGATGAGAAGAGCCTCAAACGGTACAGCTGCTGCAACGCAGGAGGTACTTTTACACCAGGCTGGCGTAGCCTTTCTTTATATACTCATGGTCAATGATACTCGCGAGCGAATGTCCCCGCGGTGACAATATACCCTATCGTCATACATCTCCACGCTGATATCCAACGCATCGTATTAGGAAGGTATGCGTTTCTCATTGTCCGATAAATAACGGACGGATTCGTTAAAGACAATGATGATGCTGATACCCTTCCAGGAGTAGATACAATCGGATCATCTGAATATCCCACGTCAAGTTACGACCGAGTATGACAAAAAGTATGGTAACATGATAGCAGATGCTAGAGTAGAATATAAGGTACTTGTGATACTTCGCCTAGTTTAGGTAGCTATCGTCAAAGAAAGCGGCAAACTAACGGGCGGGAAGGTGATACTACAGGGGGTGGAAGAAATACGCAGGGGTTCAGTCGTCTCTTCTCGGCAGGAGAATTTAGGAATATTTGAGTTGTAAGGTGTGGCGGAGATGTAAAGCCGCCTTTAAGCTTTCTTGAGGACCGCGTGGGTGTTATTTGCCATCCTATTGAGACCTTTTGGGCCAGGGATTTATGCAGAATACTTTTGCATTCGAAGGGATTTTTGGCAGATGAACTTTATCTCAGATAAAGATCGATCCGGAAAGTCTGTCTGCTAACAGTGGATACCTGCCTCGAGAATTGAACTTGTGGTGTATCGAAGGAAACGTTGCGGAATGACACATCCGGTCACTTGTCGCCTTCAATATAAGTACCCACGATGCCGCTCTTCAAACTCGTGCGGCACCCCATTTGAATTTTTCTATCTCGCTTTTTTAGGCGTAGAATACAAGATCGTGCGAATCCAACTCGTATCGGAAAAGTCTCGCTCGGAAGTCTATTCCCCAAGAAGAAATTTCATACCTCACAAAATCAAGTTCTGATCTCTGTTCCTGTCATTAAGGATGCGCCTACACTTTTGCCACCGATTTCCTTGGTAAAAAGATGGTATATTAACCTCAAACTTCAAAATACCTCTCCGTTGTGCTCAGCACCGCTAGGAGAGACTGGGTACGAGACCAAAAATACCCAACACGCCACCGATTTTCTTCCAGAAGACAGACGACCATTTCATAAGTATTACGAGATCTCACTCCAATCCGCATCATTCGTGTAACAGGCAAAATCGATCTTACCCCAGGAAAAAAAAAATCAGGATAACCCAAAACTGGCACGGCGGCCTAAGATATCCAACATCCCGGTTTCGCCTCGACTTTCCACAAACAGCCACAATCTACCGATATTATCGGCAGCTAGCTAACTTACTATAAACCACCCCCATCCCTCTTCAAAGAATACCAAGAGATTATAGACCATCTCGAATAGGTCTAACATCAAAACGAGTAGGAGATGTGAAGGGGAAAAAAATGTTTTTGATTTTCGCTAGGGTATTTTTTGTGTGTAACTTGCATTGACGGGCTGGGGTGTAGCTTGTTGGAAACATGGGTTTTCGGGCTAGGGTTGGTTGATATGGCAAAAGGGTCGCTTTGGTTAGGCATACGATTAATCGAGGAAAGTAGAAGGTCGGAGTACGTTGACGGAGGGCGATATTGATTATTTGCCCTCAGCTAAGTGATGTGCTGTAGATTTCAAGATTTTGTAAGCGTGAGGAATTATATATTTCCTTCCTTCCCTTTATGACTTGCGGAAAGGCTTTCGAAGGCGCGGCTCTTTAAAAAATATCATCAGAAACGGTTATTCCATGCTCGTTTCCAGGGACCTGTGGAAGAAAACTGTATTGTCATGCTTTTTCCCAAGCAGATACCACTCGAAGTATCTTTTGGTGCCATGGGACGGACGTACTGAAAATCATTGATACAGTTCGCGACCCTGTATTCGCGATTTTGTGGGTCTTACACGTATCGAATAATATCTTTTTTTGACGATTTATATTAACAGACAAGCAGTAAACGTACGTTTGATCTCAACAAAATTTTATAAAGATTGATACGAGCGAGTATACCTCAATATACTTTCTTTACACTAGTGTATCCGTTGGTATAGTTTGTCTACCGGAAGGCCGATCCGAGATCTTTGATTATCTCTTTTCCATGCACAATCGAAATCATTTGCTGAACCCATGAATATGGAACTAGTCAGACCACCCTATTGGCGCCCAACCCCGGTATCCCGATACCCTACATAGTACAAAAAGCAGCTCTAATAGCTGAAGAAACAACCATCAAGACGACCTCAAGAAATACCAAGCCCAGGCTCCACACCATACTGCAGCCTACGAGAAATTCTTGCTACCCTGTAAACCACAGCTCACCATGCGAGACACCCCGACCACGACAATCTAAAACAAAACGATCTTATCGATACGTTTATACCCCTACCGTTATCCCGCCATGTCTCTGATATCAGTACTAACCTCCGGATTCCAGACCCAGGAAATATTTTGTATCGTTTTTGCCTCCATTTATCAATAATAATGCACCTTCCTCCTGAGGGTTTTCAGCCGACGATGAGTGTGAATGCACCTTCCGTAGATGGCTCGCGAGATGTATTCCCGCACGATCGGGTTCAGCTTGAAAATTTCTGGTTACGCGATGGGAATACTTATTCTTTGCTAGATGGAGGTGTTCAGCCGTTGAAAGTTTGGCGATATAAAAAGAAGATCGTTTCCTGAGAAGGAGCTGCTTTTCAGATCATATAAGCTCATCATCCATATCAAATACTCATATTTATATCGAATACTCACAGCTTTCGAGCTTCTTGTATACCGGTACCACATCCAAGGTCCATAAATATTCTACTCGGTACATCGAATATAAGATGAAGGTCGCATATATCGCCATCGCGCTGTTCACCGCCCTCGCTGGCGCGGTGCCGCAGAGGATCACATCCTTCGAAAACGCGACCATCCGCCGAGAATTAATAACCACACGACCGACCACCAAAATATCCACCAGAACAACCGTCAAAACTACCACGAAATCGACGACCAAAATGGTAACCCCATACCCCCCTCCCCATAAATATAAACATAGCATCAGAAGTATATGAATAATATAAATATATACTAACCGATTAAAATGATAGACAACCCGCACGACCCCCAAAACAACCCGCACGACCCCGCGCCCCACCCCTCGCACAACCCACATCTCCACCCGCACCCGCTTCACCCTCAACCCGCCCTTCAAACCCACCTGCACGACCTCCCTCTGCCAAGACTTCATCAACCCCTGCGGCATCTGGTACGGCGGCTGCTTCCCCGCCTGTCCCGGCCTCCCGACTCCCACATTCACCGCCCCGCCGTGTCCCCCTTCTATCACCACTACTTCAAGTGCGAGGTGCGAGACGAGGTTATGTTGGGACGGGGTTAACGAGTGCGGTATGCTTTACGGGGGGTGTTTCGATGCGTGTCCCGGGTTACCGACGCCGTCGTTCGTGGCGCCGCCGTGTCCGAGTGCCGGGAAACCGAAGAAGGTGTTACCCGTCGATGTGTAACGTATTCACATAAAACATTTTTACGAAAACGGAAACGGGTGAATACTAGTTATGATTTGAAGAATGTTTGTATTTGTAGTGTATATTTATCCATTTCGTGTGTATAAGAAAAGTAGATCGATCAAAGTAACACGCAGCCTGATGCTGAAAGTAAAACCACAAACTAGTCAAATTATAAATTTTAACTCATCATGCAATCTTTGAGGAAAATAAAAACAAAAACAGATAGAAAAAATAAAAGTAAAAGTAAAAATAAGTACCAGGGCGTATTTCACGACGGTTATATATCGAGCGACGTCGGGTCATACGGAAAACATGTGATGATGTCGAAATCATCGATTTCCGTGATCTCATCCTCGTTCGACATACGGCTAATTTCCACCCCCGCGATATCGTACGACTGGCATTTCTGCAATCCGATAGTTACCTGCGTGTCTACAACGTTCTCGCCGTTACCGTCCTTATCAGCCGATTCCCGGTCCGCGAAGATGTTTACCCTCAACGAATAATAATTATCTTGACAACAAGGCTTTACCGCAACCGCGGGTGCTCCGGACTCCGTATCCGATTGCATGGTCATATCCGATATCGACGACAGGTTTCTTCTCCGCGGTATGGTAAACATGTCGTCCTCCCCGCCTCTTCGTCCGACTTTCAACCCGTCGAGCAACGTAAGTGCTAAAGTATCAACCCGCACGGCCTCCGCATCTCCATCGAAAATTCCATCGTCGTACCCTTCGCTGCCGTCTCCGTTATCCGGGGATAGTAACGTTATCCCCCGCCGTCTAACTCTCCTCGGGGAGCGTCTGTATTCCCCGCGCCTCCTACTCTCGCGACACCAGATCTTCTTCCGTCGCGGGGTGTTCGTGTTGTGACCCGTCGCGGTGTTCGGATGGTAGTGGTTCGTCGAGCTATCCCATTCTTGATGACGACTGTACGGACCGGCGTATATCCAGACGTTATTCGCGGAATGAAAAGGCCGGAATAAGCTCGTCGACGGAGCGTACGCCGAAATACTCTTACTCCTATTCGAATCAGTAGATACAGTTGGCTGATTCGAGAGATTTTGTTGTAAATTTCGTAACGCCGCGCCGACGAGGGATTGCATTTCTAAATCTAGAGTTGGTATATCATCCGCCACCGCATAGCTGTTCGGGGAGATGTTGAAATTGCAGCGGCTGTACGGAATATATTCCGCGCGTGGGCTTTCACCTTCAGCCCTGCCGAAGTTTCTTAATACGAGACGACTTTCACGTTCTCGCTGTTGGATTTCGTGTTGCGCGCGCATGTAGCGTTTCCACACTACTTCCACCAATCGGATGGCGATGGGGTTTATCTCGAATAGATTCTGCGTTCGAGATGCTTGAGTTAACGATGGCGGTTTGGTCGTGGCTGATTTATCCCACGCTTTCCATTTTAAAACTGACGACGATGAGATTGTTGATTTGAACGTTGTGGAAACGAAGGGGATCGTGGTCATCAGGTCGATGGGGGGGAGGTGGGATAGGATCAGGCATAGTATCTCGGGCACGTTGAAGATGCGGTGTGGAGTCGTGGATTCGATCATGATACGCAAAACTAGAATGCGAGCGCGGGTAATGGTATAGAATATCGCTCTTCGAATCGCGTATCAACGTAGCTGACGAAGGGATGAAAGCTGGAGTTATATATCTTCGTATACTTGCCTTATCTCGACTGAACACGCCATGGCGTGACGGCTGAAGCTGTCGCTGCTGTGAAACCGTCCGCATGTGACTAACTAAGTAGTTAGACCGCTACATAGTTGCAATAACACGCTGTATTATCAGCCTAAAGCTATATAGGACAATGATAATGATCCTTCTGGAACGACTATTGGTCGAGACATGCCAGCAATCATTAGCTTAGATCTTGATTGCGATCTCCACTAAGCTCCCAGCGTCAAATATCTGTCCACCAGCGGACAGCGCCCCAGCATGATCATGCGATTCATGCATGAATTGATATCAAATACGTACAAACTGCAGATATTGGAAATTAATCCTCTTTGACCTCCCCCTTGTCGCGACAATACTCGTAAACCTCATCGAACCCCGGCATCACATCTCCAATCTTCGGCCTTTTATCCCTCGCCCAAACCCTCCACGGCGTTTTCCTCGGAACGTACCCTTTCCCCCAATTCCTCTGCTCGAGATACGGCGAATACCTCGCCAGATACCTCCCTTCCACATTCTGCACGCTCTCCGTCACGGGTCTTCTCTCAACGCGAACCACATCGAACGGCGCGGTCAACGATAATGTAATCTCGATCTCCGTATCTCTTATACCTCCTTTCTTCCCGTTCGACGATTTAGTATCCGCCTTTGGTTCGACGTGTAATAACACCGTGTAATATAACGGCAACCCATCATCGTCGTAACACTCTTTATTTTTAGAATCCGGGATGTATGAATAATTTTCATTTTCGGTTCGTTTGCTTCGGATCTCGTTGAGGTCGATGTCGCCGTAGAGTGACCTGTGCATGACGTTATATACCAGATCCTTAACCGCGAGCATTTTCCTCCTGCTGATGCGAGAACTTTGACAGTAAACTGGTGGTTTAGTGTTGTTGTCGTATAAAATACTTTCTATTAGACTTTCATTTTTGATACCGCAGTATAATCTGACCTTCGAGGAGAGTCCCTCCGGACGGAGCATTCGGTTCGAAGTGGCGAGACGTTTGCCGTTGGGGAGGGGCGGGGAGGAGGTTGAGGTTTCGAATTGTTTGAGTTTTGGTTTGATGAGGGTTACCAGGTCGTCCATGAGGGCTTCGCGGGAGTTGAGGGAGGTTATCTGTGTTGGTTTGGAGAGAGGGAGGCGCATGAAGCGTTTCCAGAAGAGGGTTAAGAAATGGACCGAAATCGGGTGCAAATCGAAGAGATCGGTGTAGGAGTGTTTTTCGCAAGAATAGCGCGTTTCCGTTGGATTTATAGTGGTAATATCATCACGACAGCGGCAGTTGAGGTTTGAATAGGTGTGGCGGATGCTGGGGGGAGGGAGGGAGATGCCGTAGATGTTTGGTTTTAGGACGGGGAGGGCGTCTTTGTATTGGGCGCGGGTGGGGATCCAGCAGCGCCAGCGGAGGACCGGGGAGGTTTCGATCTCGTGCTTCCAGGTCTTGCAGACGCCGCGGGCGGTGGTGAGGAGTATCACGGGGGGGATGTGGGCGAGGATGTGGGTGAGGATTTCGGGGATCAGGAAGATGTCCGGGGGATGGAGGTCTGGAGGGGGCATCCCCAGGGGTAGAACGAGGGTCGTCATCACTACCTGTCTCTATATTATTTTTATATGTTCAGCGATGGTGGAGATATCCAGATGGCAGAGTCGCGAGATCATTTTGTAGTGAACAGTAGAAAGAGGCTCTGCGTTTTGGATGCGCAGGATCTGCAACACCTCAACGCGTCGATTGATTGATTCTCAGACACCCGCCGCATACGCCGCCAGAGCGTAGTCGTCCTCCTCGTCCCCCTCTCTTCCCATCCAATTCTCACGCCCATCTACACCCTCGTCCAGCTCCCATCCGTACCAAATCGGACTCCCCTCCTGCTCTCCGTACCAACTATTATCATCTTTAATCTCCTCCTCCCCGTGCTCATCAAATGATATCCTCCTCAGAAAGTTCCTCGCTATAGCTTCTCCTGCTTCTTCTTTCACTTCCTCTTCGTTAATCAAGTAACGTTCGCCGTTTTCGTGGTACGCTATAATTGGGGATCGAGTTCCTACTTGTCCACTTGGACGGGGTGGTGTTCCGATGTTGTTATTTTGTTGCTTTTTGGGGGTTCTGAAGGTCAGCGGTGGATCTGAGACTGGACTGTACGGACTATCTTCTTCTTCCCCTACTTCCTCTTCTCCGGACTGGCTATCTGCGAAGAGGTTTGAGTCGTCCACCAACGTCTCTGCGAACGGATTATCGTTTTCATAATCATAACCACCCTCATTGTAAAACCCATCCGTCGAGTCTCCTAAATCAATCACTTGATTTCCAATTACCGGTGAATCCACAAGACTCGGTAAATCCACAACTAGCAATACCATTAGCCCCACACATAAACCTTACAGTAAGTGTAACTCACCCGGCGGGAAATCCGCTGTGATTTGTTTCAAAAAATCGTAGTATTCCCTCGCTTTAACCACCAATCCCTGCGGCGGCACCGCGTGGAAATCCCCATCGTTCGCATCGACGGCATCATACGCATCCTCAATCAATTCTCTCACATAGCCGTCTGTTAAATCTGTCCTTATATTCTGGGACTGTACCTCTGTTCTCAACTCGTAGAGGTCGAAGAGGAGGTTTGCTAGGTTGTTTGTTTTGAGAAAGGGGAGGCGGAGGGGGAGGGATGTTGTTAGGAAGGGGAGGGATATCAGTGAGAGTAGGACTGAATGGCGCATGGTATTATATTGTATATTCGTGAAGTTATGTTTAATGGGTATGGTGAGGGTAGATGTGGAGCTTTTGCAGCACGTTTCTACATCGTGGTGATTTGGGGTGGGGTTGAGAGCTCCTTCGCGGGATATCGAGGCATTTCCCGTGTGGGCAACATACAACCTTTCGAAGCGTCTGGCGTATGTCTTTAATCGCGCGGCTAAGTTATACAATGTCTGAACTCTGCGCTATTGCTCGATTGTATATATCGCGCTGATGTCCGAACCCAAGGCTTTGAAGCGCATCAATATCGGTGTGTTGTCACCGCACGCTCTGTCAGGTTAAGAGCCATATCTCTACCTCCACAACCATGCCACGGGTTGGTGGGGGTATAATTAAATTTATGGAGGTGGTGAGGAGGTTAAGATATATGCATTTTTGGAGGGGGTTTATTGATTGGACTGGGGGTGGATGGTTTTATCGGTGGGAATGATGGTGTTGAAGGGAGCGGTAATGTTATGGAGGGGGAGTGTAATGATTTTACGACGTGTGTTTGGCATGAATGGAGGCTGAAAGCGTGGGGATATGAGGTCGCTGATCTATAATATGAGTCTGAGGGTATTGGTGAAGTCTAATTAATATTATGTACCGTCGAAGGTGTGGTTGAGCACAACTTAGAGAAGTCTTTCGTGTGCTGGTGATATGCTTGCATTCTACACGTGGAGTCACAGAATACCATTTGAAATTAAACATTACCCGTTACTCTTCTACAAGATGGCGGCGGGGCCGCACAGGCACCCGACTAAAAGAGAGGCTTCTGATAAATAAGTTTTGATTGACCAAACTTTCTAATACCTAATTTCTGGCTTGCATTAATATTTAGTTAATAATTTTAATGCTGGTATTAATAATTATACTAATTTTTTTATTTATTTATCCAAATTAATGCAATTAAAAAATTATTTTGAATTATTTTGAAAGTGTGTAATAATAATATAATTTATAATTGGTTGGTTATGTAAAAATTTTAATTTTCAGTCCTAGTTTTTTTTGATATGGGTTGGGTTGCTTGGGCCTTCCGTCTGCCAGTAATAAGTCCTTTCCTTTCAGTCGGGCATAGGCTTAAAGAACAATATTTTCGAAGAAAAACACTCATCATTGAAAACGCTTAAGAATGATCTAGCAAGCAAAATCACGAACGCTGCGTCTACGTCCAATATTCACCGCCAAAGCGAGCCGTTCCTATCATCTCCGTTAGCAACTATCTCCCACCATCAAATCTATAGATATCAAGAACGTACCCATCAGACCACGGCGCATCCATCCTCTCATACCCCAAAATCTGACACCCCTCCACAACACCATCGACATCTTTAAACGGAATGCAAGTCGCCTCTGCCTTACCCCCGTTTAAGTCCTTTCGATCAACCTTGAATATCTGCGGGTGCGTTATACGCCGCCCGGTATTCGGATCGTCGAGTTGACTAAGTGATGTGATACGAAGATTCGTGGTTCCGTTGTGCGGGATGCCGAAACGGGTGACTTTATCCCCGTTAGATGACGAATGGTATACTTGGACGCTGGTGCGGGATGCGACGCCGATTAAGCGGCATACCTTCACGCTTTCCGGAAGAATAGTCTACCAACTCCATCAGCCACATTCACCCCCCTTCTCACTTCTCCCCCAAAAAATAACATGATAAAGTAATATAGATAGTATGAATTGTGAAATATCACTCACCACTTCGCCATCCGCAAGATCGATGGCTACTTCCTCCAACTTCGGCCACCCGTACGGGAAAAAACACCCTTCGTAAGGATACTCCTCCTTCCTCATATCAAACAACTGCGGCACCCCGTTCCGCAGATAAGTATACTCCATCCACAACCTCCTCAGATTCTCACCCTGATACTTCTTAATCAAATACAAATCCGGCTGATTCCCCCACCGATCCATGATAACCACCAACGTCTCCAACGGCGGTAACACCTGTATAACCGCCTCGAACGTCTCTTTACTAAAGTCCTCCATTATCTGAAGAGATGTCAGCGACGGCATGGTGTTTTTATTACAATTTAGTAACAGAAACGCGTCGATGAATTCGCATTTTTCGAGACGGAGGAGGGTTAGGGTTTCGTAGGGGATTAAATCGGGCGCGCATTCGGAGATAAATCGATCTAGGTTGGGTATTCCCTCTATAAACAATTCTTTTAAATTTTCTAACCGGAGTGGGGTTTTGGGTAACCCTATTCTTCCATCGATGAAGCCTCGATCCCAGCGGAGATACCGTTGGAGTTCGTTGTAGGATGTGGCGGGGAGGTGGGGGGATCTGATGGCCAGAGATTTTAAAGTTTTCGTGGAGTTTGAGAGCAGGTGGTAGATGTCCGATATATTACGGGTGTATTTTACGTCGGTTAGGTAGAGGGATTCGAAAGATGGGATGGAGGAGAGGTCTACGGTGTCGGTGATGTTGTCGCCGGGGCGGAGGAGCGTGGGGAGGGCGATGCAGAGGTGGCGGAGGTTAGGTTGGGTGGAGAGTAGAAGGTTCGCCGGGATCTTTGGGATACGCTTTAACATATGACGGCCGGTCAATCTACGAAAAATCATTAGCTTTGCGGTTTGACTTTGTTAATGCTTGTATTTATTGGTATACGCACGAGAAGGATTTTAGTTGTCCCGGTTCGAGAGCTTTGAGAAGCGCGATTACCCCATCCGTCGACGCATCCCTACTCTCCTGCGTATACTTCCTCTGTCTTGACCGTTCAGTCCACGCATACGGCGGATCTGCCCTCGGGAATCCCGTGATATATATCCTAGTAGCGTATTTCAGCCCCGTATGCGATTCTTTAACTAGTCGTTTCCAGGGTTCTTCCTCATCTTCGTTCAGACGAAGGGATAAAGTTTTATATATATGTTCCACAGCGATGTTGTTGAAGAGGTGGCAGGTTAGACGGAAGGATTCGATCTGGGTGTCTGATGTGCGGCTTTTCCACAGCTTCGTATTTTTTTTATTTTATTAGAAATATTTTATATGGTGATGTTTATGGAGGAGAGTGGGGATACCTGTATAAATATCAACTCGAGTATTTCAGTTGGTAGTAGTGGAACGTTAAGCTCTGGCATCGTTACTATCGGCGCCAACACCGGCGTTGGCGATGATACCACTGACGAAACTATCACAGGCATCGGCGTTGGGATAGGTAACTGCATCAATACCGAAACGGGCGCCGGTAACAGTACCGGAACAGGTGCCGGTGGCGTCTCCGCGCGTGCGGGTACCTCAATCGACTCGTGATCCGGCGACAGCGGCGGCGGTGAATCCACGGTCTGACGTTCTGGTACCCGAAAGATTCTTCGAACGACTCTGAGAACCGAATTGGAGTCGCGGGCGACCTCGCGGTCGATGGAGCTAAAGCCCGAGTCCATTATTCGTCTCCCGAACATTCTCGCGGTTAATATATTAATTAGCCGAGTAAGGCTGATATAGTTACGAACGATGATTGGGATATCGATAACATAACCCCGCCGGTGTGCTAGAAATACTGATTGATGAGAGTTCGATCAGAGAGCGGTCGAGTGAAGCGATTGATATAGTTTCTGAGCAATGCTATTCACGAGTAACGTTATTATTCCCTGGGTACTCATTGTAATAGTCATCCGTTGAGTCCGTCTTAAAACATTGAATATGCGGGGAATCGCAAGCGAGCCAAAGTTGCATCCCGGTGCGGTGTGTGATTCAACCTGAGGCTGAAAGTTATCGATAGCCAAGAAATGCGGGTATGCGTCAACTTACTGATCCTTCACGTAAACCCGCGTGAGTTTCATGATATCAGCGATCGGTTTCAGGGACTTCTAGGCGATAGGTAAGAAAATACAGAATCGTCGTCGGTGCGCGGATGAGTCGACGTTAGTTTGGATTTCATGGTAACACAACCACAACACGGATACCAGAATTAATGGAATTACAGCCTAAGCTAACGAACATGGCCTATCAAGATTTACTAGGCGCTATTCTAAGACCTAGTAAGAAAACAGTCGATTGGTCCATTGGGTTTGTCCATTTAATGTCTAAAGTCTTGCAGTCTCAATTCATTCCGCGCCTTTGGTCCTCCTTATTTTTTATTCGGAGCGATGCAGACACATACATACATACTTACACGAAAAGTCGCGGCGTTTCGATAATCGACCAAGTCGTCTAGATAAGTCTCGCCATGGCGCCATTCGAAGACCTTCCGCTCGAAATCAAATTCCTCGTCGTGGAAAGTATCACAGATATCGATAGCTTGGCATCTTTACGCGCTGCCTCGGCATCATACGATATCGTTTGCAGAATTTACGGGAATGCGTTATTACCTCGCGTCTGGGAAAATGAGCTTTCGACGTATACAGCCGAAGCATACTTTATCGCGGCGTACGGTCACGAGCTCGGTCTTAAAGGTGGTCCGCGAAAGCGACACGAAACCAACCGAGTGGTGCACGAATATCTTGACGTTATCGAAGAAGTCTCACCACCAGACAGCTTATTTACCGGAAAAATAATATCACCCGACACGAAAGAACGAATCATTTCTAACCATAAACAACTGCGCTCACTCTGCGCCGTGTTCACCAAAGCCGAAATATCGTCAAAACAACCCCCAAACAAACGGGACGATTATATACCCGCCACTCTCGCCGAAAAACAACGAATCATAAAAGCGTTGTATAGATTATGGCTAGTATACCTCATATTCCTCACCCGTGACCCCGGCACCGGTGAATACGAAGTTTCAGGAACAATGGCAACCGTGATATTTGACACGTGGGGCTTCTGGGACGTCGTGGCGGTGAAGCTAGTCAAAGACTTTTTATGGAAAAGCTTATTGCCATGGACACTCCGACAGCAACAAGTTCTTCTCGATTTAATTCCTTCCAGCCAGGGGGGTCATTGGAGAGGTACGATACCCCAAACACACGAATACGTCCTTCCGACTATCGAAAACAAAATGTCTGACTCATGTTTGGATAAATGTAGAATTGGCGCCTAATATGTTTGGATTATTCATGAACACCAAGTTTCCGCATGACATACTACCATGGCTTTGCCTGGAACAACAAGAAGAAGAGAATGTTATGGAATACGTTACTGAAATGCAAAATCTGATTATAGACGTAGGAGACTACTCCCATCCCTCTATTTTTACCTCGAACTTCTTCGTCGAGTATTTAAACGACACCCCTCCCGGAGAAGGGAGGATCCGTATGGCGGGAACAAGTAGCGGTCACCTACTGCTCCCATGTCATGGAAAGGTAATCTGGGACGACGCATATCCGAAGCGGATTTGTCATGCGGATAAATGTACCTTTGGAAAGGATGAGAAATATGGTGCGTGGAGTTGGGTGCGGCCGTTCGTGTGGAGGGGTATGAATCATATCGACTTGAAAGTGTGCGTGTGGGATGATTGGAGGTTAGAAAAATGGGGGTACTCAATGCCTGAGTTCGACGAGAGTATTTCGACTACTAGACCCGAAGTTAAAACGATCGAAGATTATTTTTTTTGGAGGGCGGGGTTAGCGGAGGATGTATTGAAGCCAAGGGAGGAGGAGGGACCGAGTGAGAGGTTCGAGATCGAGGGACGATGGTGGTGTTGAGACATCTAGATAATTTTCTGAATCGTAATTTGTCTCGTGAACCAGACGCGGCCGCACGAAGTGCTCGTAATCCGGACAGCCAACAAGATGGGATCAAATCCGGAACTCATAAGTCATTCAATTAATCTTGCCTTAACTTGAACTTAATATAATATATTGTTGGAGCCCGCACATGTGGGAAGGTATGAATCACGAGCCGGAACTAATCCTTACAACCGCAAACATGGTCAAAAGAACACCCTCATAGCACTACTGATCGATCGATATGAGGCTCGAGTAAGGCAGAGCGGATAAAATATGATGCTAGTATTTTTCAGAGTAGTATCATCAAGTGATGACGTACAAAATAAAGTATATTTTATTCGGGCTGACCAGACAGGCGAGTAAAGTGCAGCAACGCTACGAAAAAAAGAAAAAGACTGCGCCAGCAACAGGATATATACTATATCAAACGCTCCGATGGACTAGAATCTCCTGTTTTCCTGATGAGCCTTTAAATACTTCTCTAATACAATAGTTTTCTGATGATGGTTCGATTCAACCAACATTTTTTTCAACGTGAATTTTATGATGTGAAAGGCGGCTCTCCACCCTAATCCACTCGTGACGGTATCCAGTCGCATCAGTAACCCCAGACAGTGGTCTAACTCAGATATTGTGAGATTCGGGGTCTTCCTAAGGGCGCAAACAGAACTGGTAAAAAGCAACATCAACCTCCGACTGCTTGATCCAGAGCACATCCCATCGACTTTAAAAAAAAGACCTAAGCTGAGGATCAGAGCACCAAGGCAGCTAACCCTTAGCCCCGAGATATTAGGACCATATTTGCCTATTCCTCCGAATTTCAAATTTACTAAGTCGGTGGTATCTTGATTTGCTGGGGAATCTTGGTATAGCTTGAGTAGTTGGGAAGTGTGAAGATGCGCTTTCAATATTCTTTCCCCCTGCTTTTCCCGGTCACCCATCGTACCCACCATACAGAGTATATAACCGCTGCCGAATAGAGCTCGCATTAGAGGGCCCCTTTCGCCCGTTCGCCCCGCCAAAGCCAGACATTCGTTCATGGTTTCAACGGAGCCTCCATAATCATTTCCTTCAAATTTGATCATAGACATTTCGTACACCACCTGAATATGGTGGTCCTGAGCCTTTATATCCCGGATTATGTTAACTAACTTCTGGTAGGCTTTGACACTGTTCTCATATTGTTTGGGTTTCCGTAAGGACCTGGCATGTGTTATGAAGATGTTGAAGTAAGCGCCTAGGTTTTCATGTTGCTCATCATTGGTTGTTGAATGACCTCTTCGATCAAGGCTGCGACAGATTCAAAATTTTCACCGGAGGCCAGATGGTAAGCCCATTAATCTTTGCAAGATAATGAGACGCGAGGCTGCTCGGTTTGTTCTTCCCCTCGATAAAAATATCTCCCAACTCTTTCAGTACTTCTCGAAGTTCTCGAGGTACTGAACGAGTTGGGGGATATTTTTCTTTCTTGAAATCCTCTAACCATAGGGATAATGGAGCCGCAGTTCTGAAGGCCTCCCAAGTCAATATTGACCAGTGCCGCGATCTAAACTCTCTGCTTTTCGGATGCGCCTGGCTTTCGTGTATGATACTTCTTAAGATGTTAATAGCTTGTTCAATTCCATCCAAACCGAAAATATCTGCTTTCTCCATATATATTGTCGCGATCAAAGCCAGAGCCGAGGTATAATAGACTTCCCTTAGAGATTTATGCAGATTCGGCCCATTTAAAATATCCACCATCTTATCTCTTAGCTTACGCAAAGTTGAAGGGTCTATTAGAGAACTCATAGAGCAATATATATGGCTGACCGCGCCAATCATGCTTTCGGGTCCTGGATCGTGCTTCCACAAAGTTTCAAGGAGTTCTTCAGTCTTTTTTATGGCTGCCTTCTCACTCTTTTCCAACCTCATTATGTCAAGTAAAAGGAATATATTTGAAATGCCGATAGCGGTCGAGAGTGTATCGTTGGATTCATTAGTTTTTCCATGAACCCACTCAACCATGTCCGAAACATTATAGTAGTTCTCGCGCATGTATTCTATGAATAAACTTTCTGCTGACCAAGGAGACTGGCATCCCGGGATATCGATAATTGTTAACTGAGACTCTTTGGTAAAGCTTCTAAAGTATCGTAGCCAAGACGATATATGATTAACGAAAACTACGTCTTGGTCGCTCGAAAAAAAAGCCGTGCCCAAAATAATATCTTGGGGGACAACACGGACGAATTGTTTCAATGATGTGGCAAGAATGATAGTAGCCGTCTCGTAATTTTGGATGATTTCATCTCTCGCCTGGCGATATTCTAGAAAATCCCGAACTAACGGATGGAGCGTAAAACGTAGATCGTCTGTCGCATTCCTATCAACAGATGCGATAATGGCCATATTCTGGAGCTCGTAGACTAACTCCTCAAAACGCCTGCTGAAATCTAGACGATCCCACGACCCTGCCGAAAGGTCAACGAATAATTCTATCCATGCTGGGCGCACCGAGTTTGTGAGTACCGTCGGTATATATGTGGCGAACAGAGACTCCGATATCTCAGTTTCATGAAAGAAAGGGAGAACAGCGAGAAATTTAGCTTTCAAGGCGCCAAGATGCGAGGAAAGATCCAAAAGGGAGTAGGACATTGTCAAACTCGCGGCTACTGTCTCTGACCAAATCGATCCAACCCCTAGATTCGTTGGCGCGCCCTTACTTAGAATGGCCGATTTTTCCCGCTCATACCGGGATAGGAAGTTCTCAAGATCTTTGGTGATTTTGTAGTGCTTGATATAGGCTGCGATCTGGCTGATGGCAAGTGGCAGGAAGCCAAGCCTCTCGACAATACTTTTGGCGTGCGGATTTGTGATATGATTCTGTGGAACATCCGATGTACGGTAGAACAGTTGTAATGCTTCGTCTTCGCTCATGCGAGCGACTTCCACAGAAACGCCAAGATCACAAACTCGGGGATTTCTAGATGTGATGAGAATATTCCCTGAGTCGGATGTTGGAAAGTACTCTCGTATATCAAACCTCAACGAGGCTGGCTGATCCTTAGCAAACGCGATATCGTAACCATCAAATATCAGTAACCAGGGAGCACTCCATTCGGAAAGTTCTGATCTGACGATTGCCACTGCGGCTTCCGGGCTCGAGAAGTCTTTATGATCATATTCGATTAAATGAGATATTTTCTGGAAATGCTGAATGACCGTGTTCCTATTTTCCGCAGAAACCCAAAATATCGCCTTGTATTTGTCCTTGCACGCTTTGGCGTACTCCAATGCTAACTGCGTTTTGCCTTGGCCGCCCATTCCCTGTAAAATCACGACTTTACACGCCCCGTCGCTCTCATCATTTGCAGCAAAGCTATCCTGGATATCCCTAAAGATACCCTTGCGATTAACGTAATGTTTGACTCGGCGGGATGGTACATCGTAAAGCCGTCGATGAATTAGACGGTCGTTGATTGATAATTTCGGTGGAGATTCATGGCCGCTGCTATGAACCGCATTAACGATTGATTGGGGGACGGTTATTGGTGCCGGATCGCTACTTGACGGAGCTAAGTAGCTCTCAAAATCGAAGCAAAATGCCATGTCCCCCCCAGTTTGGTTGTGAGTAGACAAAAAGTCCAAGTCAAGCGGACTAGTGGCATCTAGAAACCCCGTGTCAAAGATGCAAGGCTCTTCAAGAATACTCGGCTGCCTCTCGCCCACCTCGGTGGCGTCGTTTAGTCCATCATCACTCTCGAGCGTTGGTGGTGGTGGTTCGAGTGCTTGGGCGGCTGGCGTTAGGGGTGGTGGTGGCGTTTTTACTACCCATCCACGACTGTCCAGCGATTCTTCAAGCTTAGGGTCCCGTACTTGGGCTTTTATACGAGACCTTTCCTGTTGCAGTCTCTTCGCAGGTATCGTCTTTCCGTACCGAGTGACAATCGAATCTTTCCCCTGAGAAGCACGTTCGTCGATGGTATGGAGGATAAAAGACCAGTCATCAGAGATACCATTTTTCTTGCAATTCCATTGCTTGAAACGTCTTCGGTATTGCCCTCGCCTATCATTCGGTTTATGGGATTAGTGAATGCATTCTTGAATCAATCAGCACCTGGGTGTTCCTCACGAGGCTTGGAATCCATATTTGCTAGCCATCGTGTCGATAACTTCGCCTAGCGATTTGTCCTCAAATATCCAAAGCTGTATTATCACACCCTTCAATTCCTCGAATTTTTCATCGATTGAAGGTTCCATATTGGTAAATGCAAAGCTGATTTAGAGTAGAAAAGTGGTAGTAGGGGCTTGCACTTAGTGTGTTGGCGTTGTTCGATAGTACTGTACAGCATACAGAATATCTTCAGGATAAGTCGGTCAGAGGCGAGGATGAAGGATAGGCAGGGGAATAGCCCATTCTTATAGAGCCGACTTAAAAAGCTCCAGCCTCGAAGGACTATTTCTGTGTTTATTCTTCAACAAACATACATTTACGTAGGTACATGCATGCATGCGTAGATACATATACATCCATCACAGTGTAGGTACTCCTGGCCTCCTTGCGCCTGCGTTGCAAACTCTTGGCGATATTTTGGAAAAGACTGCGACATTTTGGAAAGACTTGGCGGTACTTGGTGTACGACACATTGAGAAAATCGACGTTTTGGAATCCAGCTGCACGTATCTTCTACGATTATAAATGCTTCTGTCAGACTACTTCAATCTTATATAGATTTTATTGATATGTTATGCACAAAAAACTCCCTGTATTCGTAACTCGATAATCGTTCGATCAGAAATTACAACAGCAATATCAAGTTCAATCATTTCTTGTACCTCAAAATGCCTTGTTCTAACCTTCCGAACAACCCTGACGAGAAACGGGGTAATAAGGTATTTGAGTTCTCCATCTCTTCCAATCGACATTCGGCACAATTATTTGTGAGAACTAAGAAACTTATCAATTCGGTAGACTATACCAGCCTTGCTTCACGTCGGTTCTTGGACTTGCGACTGGCCAAACTATCAAGCGTCAACCTTTGGGAGTCCCCTCGCCCGGCTTTCCGACCCGCCACGAACCATCAACCCAGTTAGTCAGTTTTCTCCAATGGAGCGATACCTCAGAGAAAATAAAACCGAACAGCCATGGAACAAGCTTGGTTGAGTTTACTGACAGAAGGTAAGTAGCGAGTCTGACAAAAAACTCTTGTGCTGAAGTGCGCGCAGTAAAGATAACATCTGTTATGAATAGGGTTGGCTAGTTGGAGGAGGGTCTTTCGGTCCGGGCTTGTTAGTTCCGCAAAGATTATATATCGCAGTGTGTCGCAGGGGACATCCATATGGGATTATCGTTCGTAGTCCATAGGCAGTTAGAAGAACCGCTGAACAGAGAACGAGTTTGATGGAAGGATTTCTACGCAATATACTAATAATATCAAGAAAAAAAAAATCTCTTTGCGTTTTTTTTTTTGTATTGTTACACATATTTGCCAGCTGGTAGGAGAGGGTGTCTGATGTTTCATTGAAATTCACAGAAAGTTTCCAGTTACGAAAATCAGTGAGTGATATCGATCCGGTCTTTGAAGAGAGTTGGTCAGATGGCTGATGCCATCCTTTTATGGCTCCGCTACACTTTGTGACTAGAGCGTTCAATACAAGGCTACCTTTTCATGGTCCTGGATGTAGACCATCTTTGTATGAGTTAGCATAAACTCATTTATTCATTTCTATTTTACGGTACGCGCCACACAGTCAGTTGAGTCTGCTCGCGGTCATCTTGTCACATTTGTTTTGTTACTTCACGCGCTCGCAAACCCCAGGCGGCCAATTAACGTGCCCGGCCACCAGCGTCAGCGACTGTTCCCATGTGTCAATTTAACCACCATAAGATGCTGCCGACAAAAAATGAACAGAAAAAAGAATGAAGAAAAAAGAATGAAGAAAAAAAAGAAAAAATAAATATTGATCTACGACAATCGGGATTCGCACCTGGTCACCCACGGCACTACTGATCGATCGATACGAGGCTTGTGTAAGGCAGAGCGGACGGGATACCCAATTTTCCTCGTTCTGTGGTTGTAGATACCAAACTTTGTGAGGGATTGACCTAAGTGAACACATAGAAATAACTATACTACATTAGGAATATTTGGCCGTAGGGAATTCTATTCTTCGTAGTCAAATTGCGTGTGAGCTGATACTGTACGCTGTTCCTGCGCTTGGGCGGGGTAGAGTCCGATACGATATCGCTAGTGATAGGTCGCGTCAACCGGACCGACCGAGATCAGGTCGCCATTGGAGTCTGTGGGATACAAAGCTGTGGTGAAGTTTAGGTCGCCAGTCAGGAGGCTCTGGACGGTAGTAGCCGAATAGGGCGCAAAGGTAACCACCGTCAACGTTCCGGAGCCCACGAGGGTGGTCGGGTAGACGGTCCTCAGCCCGATTGGGGAACCAGCAGACGCGACCCGCGTGACGGTAACGACGGACAGGACGACAAAGCTGTAGCTCAGACCGTGGGTGGTCGCCTTGCCGCCGCCGTCAGCCGGGTAGAGTGTCGTCACACCCGCCGACTCGATCGCGTGCTTCTTATACTTGCAACGCTTATCAGGCCAGGAGATCACAAGAACATAGGGTTAGCCGTTAGGTTAAGGTGCCCGTGAAGCCGAGTCTCGAAGAACCCAAGCAGTCTCGTAACCAGAGAGTAGTTGTTGTGTCGGGAACGTAACAAGAGACAGCACCCAAGAGTCTCTGTGCAATTGTGTGTTGAATTTGTTGCAACTCTCGAGACTAAACCTATTTTGTTTTTGAACACTTCGAAACTGGTAGTTACGCCCTCAGTTCACACCCATACACGCATGCAGTCAATAGCAACGGTGAGGTTGGCATTGACAGCTATCAAAGCTCGTATCAAACCCTAGATTGATGTTCGTTTCTTTTCTTCTCTGTCTCTTCCTCCATTTTCGGTTTTTCACAAGATGCTTACGCGCGGATACCCCTGTTTGTATTGCCAAGCCTCCACGAGTGGCTGAGACAACGTTAAATGCTTCCGTGTTTGATATATCGGAAAGCACCGATACCATTGATCAACTCTCAATGAGTTATATCCGATTGTTCAAAGAGAGTCTATCAAGCCGGGCTGCTGGGCGTCTGTTTGACACCTCATTTCGCTCAAACATTACATGGTGACATTTAAAGTGAGATCTCTACGTCTTCTCGTCGTACCTCCTGATTATGATTGACCCCTTATCCGACAGGCAGAGGAGCCTCACGTTCTGGCCTCCCGGCCTGTTTATGTATACCCGAGTTCTTAATCCCAGCCGCACCAAAAACAAAGACTCGATCCGAACCTAGAACACGTGTTATGCAAATGTTAGTAGCTCCAGAGGTTTCGAGCCCGAGGATGGTGCCTCTGTAGATTGTGTTGAAGCACTTCGTGCGCCGCGTCTGGTAAGTTGAAATATATGCTAGGTGCCGGTGCTGCCAGCAGTGACCACAGTAGAGTGGAGGATCGTGCAACGAGACTAAGCAGTGACCAGACCCCTCTTTTGGGGACCATCGGGCTGGTGGTGGTCTTGTTGGTGATTGTGAATGGTTACACGTAAATTGGAATTTAGTGCTGTGGTTAACAAGTTTTTGTAGTCTATAGATCTAATTGACAAAATTTTTGAAAAAGGGTCTACCAAAAATGAACTGACTTTAGGGTTCAAAGCAGACATGCGGGATTTGGTCGACAAACTCCTTCTGCCTCCATATAGAGTACAATAATATCTATAAGGATGAAAATACTGAACATAGAGATTGGTACAGGCTATAATTTCTAAACCCAGAGTCTATCGCGGGCGTCCTTTTTTCGAGTATTAAAACATCCTCGGTACAAAGACAGGGTACTTAGTTTGAGGGTTTCTTGCAAGGAATGCAAACAGCATTGACAGTTGGATCCGTATAATCCTCAGAGGCGCAATGGCCATCTTCCCTCTTAGTTCCCTTCTTGGTATCCGTATAGCAAATATATTTGCAACAAGCGTCATTGACTGGGCATTTGTCCAAAGATTGGATATATCTGGAACGGCACGTGCTTTTTGTAGTAGTTACAGAAGCAGCACTCGTTGAGGTGATGATGCTAAACATGAGAACATGACGGTTTTATTAGTATTCGAGGTTAAAGTTGAATTATGATCGTTATAGTACCTTGCGATAAGAAGAGTAGCAGTGAAGAACTTCATTTTGGCAGGTGTAAGGTAGGATTCGAGTAGATTTAGTAGCGAATATATAATATGTGAGAATGGATTTTTCTGAGTTGATAACTGCTTGCTGTGTTACTGTTATTATCTGGTGTATTCAACTTCTAGAGGAGTTTACAACAACCCTTTATATACTTGGGAAGATTAGGCTTCTAAGTGCTAGCAATATAAATTTCCAGATTTTTCTTTGGTGAGACTAGAAGGTAAGGAAGCTTCAAAAAGCCGTTGTATTCAAATCTTGCCTAATATAAATCTTGCCTAATTCAAATGAGTGGATGTTTTATGTTAGAAAAATCAGTAACGAGAACGTATTATCGTTTGTAGCCTCTGGTATGAGGCCGAGTTGATTGAGCTCCTAGTAACTAATTTGGTCACTAGGAGCTCGAATTGCTACCTAGACCTGTTTTACTTGGTCTGACGTACCTACGGACCCTAAACCACACACAGTTTCGTGTGGCCGTGCCGCTCTAAACTAAGGCTGCGCGCTGTGGCGGGTAACCCTCGCCCCGTATTTAGTGTGATTTCGAGACCGACCCGCTCACGCTAGCATAATACTAGTGGCGGGATCACTATCTGGCTTCATATTCAACGCGTTTAATTTGCGCTCCAGTATACAATTTCATATTCCGTATTTCCCGTCTCGAACCATACCGAACAGGGCGCAGCCCTTTTCACCAGGTTCATGTAAGTACCTGAGTAAGTAACCATTAAAACATAAAAGCCTAGCCCCGCTTCCGACTTTCTTTTAGTTGAAATAGGCTCTACCAACTTGACTGAACAGGGCGGATACAACGGTCGCTAGTATATCATAATCTGTTTAATATATTATCCTGCTGAATCAGCTACCCACACTTGTATCAGACTGTTATGTGACTTAGCTCAGCTGGACTCAACTACTCTACTACTGATTTAAGGCAAACTAGGAGGATATTCTAGATGGCAGTTTCCATAACGGGTAAGGATGCTCCCAATGAGCGACACTTCTTATTTATATGGGCTCCATACTTAAGAGCTCCGGTAAAAGTAAAGCGTGTATGATAATCGACGAAGGTGATTGTGTATCAAGCGCCGGTCTTAAGAGTTCAAAAAGAGAATTCCAATACAAGACTCGGGGGAAAAAGGATAACACTATGGTTGCAAGACTAGGTAACGAAAATATTAGTTCAAGGTTTAACCAAGTACTCCGAAATCATCAACCGACTGGTTCGTCAACTGACTAATTGTTCAATGGTTCAACAAATCATTAATTGACCGTCGGCCAACCAAGACTCACCTGACCGTTGACCAATCGACTAAGTCAGTGAATTGATATCAGAGTTTCGTATAAAAATTTCGAAAAAAATCGACACAGCGACCTGACTTTTCAAGAAATCAGTGTTTCACCTGGAATTTTCCGTGCCCCACAATGGAAAACCGTTTGAATTGCACACCAATAGGCATACATTTCCAACGATACAACTAAACGTTACATTCACTAGCTACAGCACGTAGGAGGAAATTACTCAAAGCAATATATCAGGCCTTGCTTACCGATCAGGTGTGTGGCACGAAATATGGCGTATAGCTGCGGCGGCCTTGTGGATTGAGATAGACCAAAGGATCTTGTCATTATATATAAGCTTTAATCAGTTGGCATATTAATATTTCTGTAACAGCGACCTAAAAGAAAGAATTGCAAGCAAAGGTGGAAGCAGCAGGAGGGTCGCTACGCATGAAAATAGGAGAGGTACAGGCCCTGTTGTGGATGGAAGAACAACATGAATATAAGTAGGAAGAATAATTGCTCCTATCGATGCATGTCTCTTATCAAACCTCGTATTCGTATTCGCGGATGCATGCACCCCCGCATATATGCATATAATATGCGGCTGTCCCTGCCTGCCCGATCCCACATACATGACGTCAACATAAGGAGCTCCACAATACCGCACACCATACCAAGCGTCGGCCAGGTCCAAATGAACATCTTCGGTGGAATCTCCATTAGGGTCTTAGCGAAGAAAAGTCAACTCTAGCACCTATCTCACCCCCGATGGTACTCAACTGGCTGAGCTTTGCCTTAATTGATATCTTTTCTAACTGGCTACTGTTGTAACGCTAAGTGTAATGCTCAATAGAATATTATCAAGTAAAAATACAGCTCTCCATATTTGCGTCCGAAGTATAAAAGCATCCGCCAGGAGTCAGCGCCGGAGCGCCGCTAGTACATTTCGTATTGATAGCCTGGAATTGGCTGGCGCACAAACGCGTCGTAACCGAGAACCCCCCGAGCCTGATCTTGATCAAGAATTGGGTCAAATGTCCGCCCACTGTCACTGTAGTTGTATACGGGGTTCCGACCTCCATCCACGACGAACCAGAAGAACCGAGCAGCTGCTGACATGCTGTGGTTATTGCTGTATTCAATGTAGTCCCACCTGTTACTTTAGGTGGTGTGGGTGTTGTAGTCGTTGGCACGCATACGGCAGTAGAAGCTGACGAAAATTAAGCTGAGTTTCCAGTGAATGTAGCAGCAGTCGCAGTTTGCGAGCTGGTACTTGTGGTCCGGCTACTGGCAGTTGTCGTGCGACTACTAGTTGTTGTGGTTCGGTTGCTGGTCGTTGTCGTGCGGAGTCTGTTCGCCAGTTAGCTGGAAGGACTTCAAAGTTGAAGGAATTACTTACGTGGTGGTCGTGGTCGTGGTCGTAGTGCTAGCGGGCGGTAGCGGCGTATAGACACTTATACACGCATAAGTGCCACCAGCTAACCCGGAACAGTCACTTCCATACGCAGGATTCCAGCTTAACAACTTAGCGAGTGTCAGACTCGCTGGCGTCGCATACCTGCTAACGAAAACGCTACAGGTGTCAGTCGACCTTACATACGCCCAGTCAATACAATTGGAAGATATTCCAGATTGAACCGGCGTGGGTGCGGACGTGCCAATACACAAGTAGTTCCCACCAGCAAAACCGGAACAATCGGTACCTAGTGCTGGATTCCATTTCGTTACCATGTAGCGATTGATACCTGCAGATGCAGCATAACAGGAAACGAAAACGTCACAGGTGTCTGTGGATCGCGCATATGCCCAATTTATGCAGTTCGTCGCCACTCCAGTTGGTACAGGAGACGGGGCACTGACGGCAATACACACATTATGGAGTCTGATATCTGATAGTCCAGAGCAGTCACTCTTTAATAGTGTATTCCAAGCTATCAACGCAGGCTTTGTGACACCCGGGTATCTAAGTAAGAAGGTATCCGTGGATCGAAAGTAGGCAAGGGTAATGCAGTTCGCCGCCGTTCCAGAGGATGGAGTAGGGTAGCCTGTGAATGTCGTAGTGGTAGTGGTAGTTGCTGTTGTCGTAGGGGTACTCACAGCAAATTATGGAGCCTGATATCAGCAAGGCCGGAGCAATCGCTTTGGAGTAATGTATTCTACGCTATCAAGCTTGCTCTGGTTACACTGGGATATCGAGTTAAGAATATGTCACATGTATTAGTGGACCTGAAGTAGGCGAATGTGATGCAATTCGGCGCAGTCCCTGAAGACGGAGTAGGATATCCAGTAAATGTTGTCGTCGTGGATGTCGTAGAAGATCGAGTAGTTGTGGTCGTGGTACTAGTAGCCGGTAGGTCAGGCCCTTCGACGCAGACATATGTGCCTTGCTGGATCAGATCGATCTGGGGCCTATTTCGGGTGCTGTTATGCAAGCACAATCTCGCTTGGAACTAGACATAGGTATGTCAAACTAAGTCAAATTCTAGAGCCTGCTGCCAGGCTCTAGCAATATCTCAACGGTACGATGTCGATGTTCAGAAGCTTTGAAATGATATCAACGAGCTGAGGAAAGAATGGTAAAAGTAGATTTCAAGTTTAATATCATGAGAAAGAGTGATCACTCTTCCGCTTTTTACATAAGTGATGCATCATATAATTCTATAAAACTCACCATACATTTCCCAAACCCGCACCTTCCGCAGTTTGAATTCCACCTATTTGAAATAGGGGATTATATCTCACCGAATTTGATGTATACAAAAACTTATCACTTTGCAACCAGTCAACTTGGCCCAACCGCAAGCTTCAGCTACCGAAGATGTTCGCGCACGCGTAACTTTTATACCCGGGATAGCCGTTACTCCATTGCCTACTCAGTCCGGGATAGTGTCTAGTTGTACGTGGCTCCATCGCGTCGACTTTGGAGAATTCTGTGACGTTATTGTTGAGGAATTGGTAGGAGATTTCCCCGACTTGACGGTCTCTAAATTAATTGCATGGAACCCGGCCGTGGGCGTAGACTGCGATCAGTTGAACTTCCGACTTAGCATCATTACATGACCATCACTTAAGAGCCTCGAGATCTTGAAGCCCCAGTCCGGCTCAACGGTCGTCCAGAGATGGCGCCCCTCGATGCCGCCCGAGTCTTCCAAGTCCCAGAAATAATAGAAATAATATTCCGTGACCTCCCACCACTCGAGCTTCTCGGTTCCTGTCGTGGCGTCTGTCGAATCTGGCGGGCTGTCATCTCCACTTCCTGTCTGGTAAAATACCACGCAACAACAGGCCTTCACCCTCAACAACGCCTCGCCGCCACGTCGCTCATGCAATTGACGCCGGCGGCGAGATCAATCCTTTCTTTATTTTGGGCGAGGATGTACTCTATTGTAGCAGATGAGCGATCACATGCCAATGGCAATCGACGGCAATACATCCTGAAGCTACATAAATTGTTTTTGTCATTCGATTACCCTCTTAAAACCATCATTCTACTCCAACCTCCGCCAACACAGGAAGGTAATCTTCAGTATTTCAAAATTTCGCTCCCTCCACCAAAGAAATACGGACGACTTCAAGAAGAAGGTGGAGAATATGATAAGTTATTCCTCCAAGATTATAGGTCTCTTTCGATTATAACACATCCGATGGTCAACATTGCTTTGAAGCTCTGCGAATGGGCGGTATTCCTAGACCACAACGAATTCGCGAAAGCCAACCCATTTGGCGATCGCCACGATTATTTTGAAGTACCCGGTGAAGAAGCTTATTTTGGATCGGAGGGTGTGCAGTTAAAAGTCGAGATGCCGAAGGAGTACGCGAAAGATGAAAGCGGGATCGTGGAGTTTCAAAGACGGAGAGGGCGGAGACGTCAGTCGAGATGCCGAAGGAGTACGCGTGTCTAGACACACGACTTTTGAAAAACACGAGCGTTACTTGTATGTTGAGTTTGAGACCCGGGAACCATTCTCGGTAGTCTTGATGCAAGTGTAACATGTATTTTTCGAATGTGCAAGATATACACTGCCATCAGCCTGAAAGAAAGAGGCACAAGGCTACCCACCAACCACACCCGAGTTCTTATGCACCCTTGATGAAGTATTGCGATTGGATGTGGCTGGAAGAGTCGAATTAGCCAAGCATCCTAGATTCTCTAGTAACAACATCATAACAAGTTGTCGCGGAAAATCTTCAAGTATATTTATCACGATAGTCACCAGATCTAAATGTTACTTTATGTGTTTTATAGAAGCAGTCTAGATTCCCTTGATTTCCTGGACCTTTCGGGTTTCCCACCAACCTATCTCTATATTTTGCGGACAGTATAACGAATGGCAGGATGATCGACAATGCCAATGCTAGTATGTATCAGGGATACCCTTTTGAAGGTTTGTTCCACGACCTTGTTATTAGTAATATAAGATCTTTGAATTAGAAATATATGACGGGTGAGTGATGAAGTTACTATAATTCAAGCGCTAGATATGATATCGGCCCGGGTTGAATTTCATGTTTATGGCTGAATTTGTTCCTCCAGTTTGTCTATCAGTATTCTACAAGTAGAATTTTAACAACCAATTAACATATCATTCTTGTAGCTTTGAACATGTTATTATGTTTCGAAACCTTATTGTTTCGATCTTGAGGAGTCAGTTTTGGACCGAAGCTAGTCACAAATTCAATTGATCGATTAAGTGATACCCCTTACTGGTCACTAATAGGACCAACCATCAGCTTTCAAACTTTTGTTCCTCTCCACGGACCAGCTTCATCGAAACCGCCTGCAACGGGTAGCTCAAAGGATTGAGATCGAAGCCCAAACGAAATATAAAGTTTCCATCCAACCTTCGCTTTCCAAGTAGTTTTAAATCCTCCGTAAAAGACATCATAGTAACCGCCATCCTCGCTTACCTCATTTTGTTGGTCATCCTCGAACACATGAAGATTATTCGCCATCCAGAAGTCCTGCCCGATCAGCAATTGCGACATGCAAACATCATGCAAGAGGTTCACTATGTTCGAATCGTATACCTCTCTCAGGCGGAGCATGCGATAGAAGAAATTCTTCGCATCCTTGCAATTTCGATATTTCTTCGGCAACTCGTTGAGTCTCGATGAGACGAGAAGATATTGCGGGATAGGGTCATGCAAGAAGACATCTTGGATCCCTACTTTATCCGGCCTCTCGAAAACCGTGATATCAAGCTTTTCCAAAATCTCTGCAAAACGGATGAAAGTGTTGTGGACACCACGAAACGACACCATGCCCAGTCTACGAGTATTGCCGATTCCGAGTGGGCCCCAGGCAGAAATCGATTCGTCCCAGAATCGGCGAATGATGGGAAAAACGATTGGTGAGAAATATATGGGATATGGGTCTGACCCTACTGAGTGCATGACGAGTTCGGGACCTCTGAATGGGCCATCATCGGGATGTCTACCTGTAGTGGAGTACTTTCTCAACTGTGGCGATATTTCGATAGTTGACTTCCAGTTCGTGCATACGTTGCGGCAACTGAATATAAGATCCGCCACTGGAACCCTGAGTAGGATCTCTTCGAGGATTTCTGGGACGCAGAATACTTTGTGAGGCCGTTTGTAGTCCATTCCGGTTGTGGAAGTCTCGAGGGAATGGACAATCTGTGACTCGGCCAATATATATTCGCAAGATCTCATCTTTGGAGGATCGGGAGGGGAATATTCGTATAGATTCTTATGCTGTTTTGTTTTTGCGTCCATGGCTGTCGTGTACGTGCGAGAAACGCTGAGGGAGATGAAGGTGAAGAGAAGAGGAAGCTAGAAAGGATGCGACAGGACTTCGGTATTTTAAAGTATGCAGAGGACGTGCTGTATGCCACTTTACCAGCAACGGCAATGAGGGAAAGATAATAGACGATGCACGGCCAGGCGAGGGAAATATTTGGAGCGAACATGACTTCCGGGCTATGATGTGCTGTTTCCACCTTAGACTCGGAATGGAATAGAATTGTAGATATTTTGATAGATGCCATACGAGGAGCATTCTATTCTATTAGATACACAGGTTTAAACTACATTATGCATTTAGTGCTTCGAGTTGATCCGCTGATACATGATAGTAGCAAATAATTTCATGTACTCGCCCGTGACACTTGACGTCGGTACTTGAGTAGAAGATGCCCCAATTCCCCAAAACATAAGTAAATAAAATCAATCTTCTGAGCGCAGGTAGTCATTAGCACCTTGGGGCGAAGAGTGAGTAGTATGTATGTCTACTTACCATTGAGAGAGACTCCTTATTGTCAGCTGAATGGTGTCATCGTCCCTGTAATCTGGTCTCTGTCCCTGATCACCAAGTTCCCAAACTAAGACCGGGGAGCCGTCTTCGAAATTCAAGTGTCCGAAGACAGGCCTCTTGGTTGCAGACGGTCGAGTTTTTAATTTTTGCGATTTTTCTTGTAGTTTCTTCATCCGACATTGATGGAGGGCCTCTCGAATCTCGTCGTCAATCTCTCTGAACGTATAGCTGAATTGGAAATCCTGGTAATCCGGAAATACTTCGAAAATGTAAGTTTGAAGAAATTGGAGAAAATGCGAAGAATTTTGGGGAATGACACTATATGGCCCGGCCTTGTAGACAGTTTCCATAGCAGGATTCTGAGAACTGGTGAGACTTGTGATACCCGCTTTACGTAAGATTGTCGTTTGATGGCGGTGAGTTGGTAGCGGAAGAAGCGGGTCGAACAGCTCGATACCCCGGATCATGGCTGAGTTCGCAAATTGGTGGAAGACAAGTGCTTGGTAGACGCTGGGAACGCCAGGGATATTCTTCAGATACTCAATGCGCCTGCGTTTACCCATCTTGGTGTGGAGATGTTGAATCACATTGAGCGCGGCCGGGGTTATGGGACCTTCCAAGAAAGCCATGGTCTGCCAATTCTTGGGCTTCAGAGCTCGAGCTGGGTTAAGAGCGATCCAACCACCAGTAATGCGACAATAGTACTTCCCATAGTCACTACCACAAGTGCGATACCTCGTCAAGGCCGGCGACCTCTCGATAATGTCCTTCCAGGAGGAACAGACCTGACGACAAGTGGTTACGAGGTCAATCCAGGGAACCTGTTCGAGGATTACTTCCAGAACTTCCGGTATGATAAAGACGGCGTGTGGTGGAGGGGAACGAGATCCTAGATTGACTTTGACAGACATGCCAGGCATATCGAGAGAGTACGTGTCCGAGTTATCTAGCTCTCTTTTGACTCTTGCGGGCCAATGCAACGGACCTTCGATCTCCAGAGGAGCATCGAGGGCTTTACGCCGGGGTGTCAGTCGGGGTCGTGGAATATTTGATGCAATGTCAAGGACTTTGCGCCAGTTACTGCTAACTTTTCTCGGGGGTGGAGGAGACTCTCGCTGTTGGGAATCCATGATTCGGTGGAGAATAGTCAATATAAGATGGAACAGTGTGAGATGAAACAAGGGATGGATGAGAGTTGAGAGAGATCAATGGTGTTCCTTCTCTGATGGAGTAATACATTTTTATAGCTAGCTAACAGCAGTCACAAGCTCAAGTTACTATCTAGAGAATCGCTTGAAGTGTCCACGACATTGCATTTCTATTTAGCTACAAAGGTTTGAGAAGTGGGAAGGGTTAGGGTGAGACGCTTGGATAACATTTGAGGAGTATCTAGCTAGCTAGCCGTCAAGGGGACAAACATATGAGCAAAGCGTAACATGAATCTTTGTAGAGTTGTTAGTATAGAGACCAAAAGATGCTTGCTCTAACATGAATCAGAAAGTAATGGAAACTCCCATTATAAAATTTCTTTCAATGATTTGAGTATCGTTCAAATTAGAAGAAACAGTGGAATTTTCAAAATACTATGTTTGTGAGTAATCAACGCAGGTGTAATATTGTCATGATGAGTTTCCCTCCGATCTGGGCTGTTGACTATTGGTTGCCTCTGGGGTAGCATTCTCGGATTGCGCTTCATCTGAGCTGTCTGGTTCTCCAGGGGGGTTGTGGTCCCAACCAGCGATAATTTGACACCACTGGTCAGACCTTGTGAACATAACCTGTCCACCAGCGTGACTTTCAAATCCAATATCCCCAACATATCGAAAGCACTGGTCAAATATAAAGCCATCAGAAGCCCTGCTAAAGCTAGCTTTAGGCTCGGAGCCAGCGATGCATCGCTTGAAGTTGTCTGTCCCGTTCTTCTTCTCGCAGTTGTGCAATATCCCCATTTCGATCGTGGCTACTAACATCGTGACGAATTGCCTTCGTGGTCGATCTGCTAGGTCTGAGGTAGCCCGAAAAAATAGCTCATGTGTGATTTGAGCCACTGGGTTGGTGTAGAAGCAGTTCCAGTGGTTTTCCGAACAAGTTGTACCCGTGGCAGCGTCCTTGGACATCGGAGAGCCAGCGACTTCGATGATGTGGCGGTACGGAGATGGAGGTGGGATGAACAGATAAGGGTCTAAAAGCTCTAGTGCATCCGCGAAAGAGATAAAAAAGTCTATGATATCTCTGACCGTAATATCAATGTCGGCCCTGTTGGAGAGGCATAGAGTTTTACCCCAGAACAAACCCAAATACTCGATCGCAGCTGGGGTTAGGAGTGGGGGTAGCTCAAGATCAAACGCCGCTACCTTTTCATCCTCGAGAAGTGTTCCAGTTCTGAGATATCGTTTGATCCTATATGAAGACTTGGTTAATTGTCTCCAAGACTTGCATACTAATGGGACATTAGTGATAATCTCAAGAATAGGCAACTGGATGAGAATATGCTCTAGGGTTTCTGGGATGAGAAATATTTGATGGGGGTGCTTGTTTGCCATCGCTTGAGATTATAGCGCTGCTGTTCTAGGAGTGCGGTGAAATGGTTAAAGACCGAGAAGGTTGTGGAAAGTTGCGATTTGGTTAAAAAAAGTCCCAGAACACATATTTGTTAAAAAAGAATCAGAAAAATAATTCTCTGAACGAATACTCCCCGGGCCTGTCACCTTGTAGTTTCAATCACATAAAAATAAGAAGAGAGATACCATAAGCAATCTTGGAACTAAACTGTTCGGCAGAACAGCCGCTCCACAGTTTGATCTCGAGTATCATAGGGATCCTTATCATCCGGCCCGATAGTCATTCGTCACCGAGCTCGGTCCAGTCTGGTCTCGTAAACCAGACACCACACGAGAAGCAATTCGTGTGGGCCCAGTCTCTTTGCAAGGCTCTCCGGCTAAGACTTATTCCCTTAGTCAACTCTCGTGCCATAACTTTAAATCCGCTTCTTTGCAATCACAACTTACCAGCACGTTCAATTATTTTCCTCTTCAATAAGAAAATCTCAAGGTAGATAAGAGGAGGGAAGGGATACTTTTTGACGACGACTCGCAACACAGCTTTACGTTGGATATTGACAAACCGAATGGTTACACAGGCAAAGAACAGCTTTCACCCGACGACAATATTAACCCGACCAATCGAGCCATGGTACAATGGGCATAAGTTTGATTCGAGGTCCTCGTTAGCCAACGTACAGGAATGTTACATTTTTAGAGGTGTGCCAACTTTCCTAATCCAAGAGTTAGTAGGGAATCTGGTATGTGTAGGATATTTATTGTGTAACGCTACGAAAAAATACATTACGTCCAGAATCATACGCGTCCAGGGAATTTGAAGCCTATAGAGCAAATTAATGTATGTTGAGAAGATCATGATTGCAGTTTCTTAGTTTCTCCTTCCGGTAGATATACTAGGCTAAGATATACTTGACAAGAGCTCACTTCGTCTCATCAAGGAGCCGTTTCTCAGTAGTGAAAGAAATCCCGGAAACAACGCCAGTCACACTTCTCATCGATAAGATTTGGTTTCAGCAGGCCAAAGCGGATTCCGGAATACATGTGCCAATTGCCAGGCTTGCATAACTCCTGCCAGCGTATCTCTCCCGGCTCCTCGGACAGGGTAGCTTCGCGAAGACTGTCACTCTTCCAATCAAAGTGTATCTGGAAATTTATGAACGCTACGTCCTCGCATCCTGAGGGCACACTCCTTGCCAAAGGGGATACTTTGGTCCCCCCTAAAAAGTCGTCCCAGGCACGATAAAAGGCTCTCAGGCACAAGACATATGCGATCGACATGATTGGATTCGGGTGATCCATCTCGCATGGGTGTGCTCCGAAAATTGTAAAGAAAGGAACCATCTCGTCACCTATCTCGAGAGGTGAGCTGAAATCGGCTAATACGTGTATCCATCTTCGAATTGGCCAAGATTCCGGAAGTGGGTGAAACAGCTGGATTCCTCTCATGTGGCGGCTGAACGAGTCGTAAAGATCACAGAGCCTGTGAATGTATCTTTTGCTCGGTTCCCATACTTTGAAAGTCGGTTTGCGGCCTCTCTTTGCGATTAGCGCTCGCGACTTTCTCGATAAAGCCGCTCGGCCCGCCCGCCGCCCTTCGGTTCTGAGATTTTCGGCTTGATAAATCTTGACCAGCTTGTGCCAGAAAAGCTGAAGGAAGTCGATCGCTGTTGGTGTAAGGGACGGTCTAAGTAGTTCTGTGAGGTCTTCCTCCGGCATGGTGGTTACCTCGGTACTGAATGGCGAGAGTCCAGTGGTACAGTAAGCTTCGAGGATTGGAGATTTCGAGATCACATCGTTCCACGAACAACAGGTTGCCCGACACCTTGTAACGAGATCGACGACTGGTACGTGTAGGAATATTTTCTCGAGAATAGCGGGGTCTGAAAGAGGATTGGAGCCGGGGGGGACGTTGGTTGTCGCCATTGTTGCATGTAATTACACTGGTGCTCTATCCAGAATTCGTATATTAATGAACCGAGACCATTTAAAACTGGATATAAAATGTAATTCTCACAAGGCGAGGGGACAGATTGAGCCTGAAATAAAGCCTCTTCGAGAACAATAGCAGGTTGAGTTGTGTATTTGCTCGCAACGGGACAACGACGCGACAAGTAGCCACTCACGCTCTCCCACACACACATTAACAGACGGAATTATCAAATACGCCAAAATTACAGAGAATACCTTGCTGCAAAAACCCTCAAGTTCAATCCTTGAAGTATTAACTTGATATACTATCATCAATTTAAGAATATCACCAGCTGAAATTAATATATATAGACAAACGAAGAAGGATATCACTAAAACACATTTTCAAGCACCCTGCGCTAACATCGACGCCGCTATTCGAAACTTTTGTTATACTTTATTTTGAATACTCCCAGAATGAGAGTTTACAGCCTGCTTCTCGCCTTGATCGCCTCCAAAACCGATTCGTAGCTCCAAGTCAAGTCCTTAGCGCCTTGGTTGAACCCGGTGTCACGATCGAATTGCTCGCTCATGCTACCATCCAAGAATGCGTGACGCTTGATAACAGCCATGAATTCATCTCCCAAAGTCTTGAACCCATCTACGATACCATTGAACTCTTGGCTTCCTGCATTATACGTCCCAGGATTGGCATATGGGAATGCCCGCTTGAAGAGGTTGAGAGAGGCTGGGGTAATATTAACAGCATTGGCGGATTTGAACTCGGCTGCGGCGGCATATAGAGTATGCGCAACGGTGGCAGTGCAGATGAACCATGGGTTACCGCGCGATGATGTAGAGACACCATCATACGTCTATTTTCAATTAGCTTTTACCCTTTCTAAGAGACTGAGGGTACCGAAAGGAACTCACATCTTCAGGATATCTGCCGATTCCGAATCCTGGCCCTTCGACGTTTTTGTTGATCATGTACATTCCCTCAAAGGCGGAGATCATAGCTTCAGTTGTAGCTAAAGATTCCGTGCTGCCAGGTGTGAAGATATATGGTGCTCTCAAAACACCGAGCAAGACACCACAATCAAGCCCGGATCTTCCTTGAATACCGTGAGTCTCCACAATATATCCCTTATCAGCTTGCCAGAAGCCCTTGATGGTATCAATCATGCTATTTGCGGTATTGGTATATAATTCGGCGGCAGAATTGTCGCCCATAAGCTTGGCAAATTGAGCACCTTCGATCATAGCACGATAAGAAACGATGATGGTGAAATAATGTTGACCTTGGATTTCTTCCCAGAGATCAAAGGAAGATTGAGACCATGAGGATACGACATAGTCGAGGTCCGCTTTGATGATGGTTTGAGATTGTCCTTGTGGAGCGGAATCGTACAGCTTGTTTCGAACGTAGTCACCGTCAACGGATAGGTATTTGGTGGCAAATTTCATGAGGGTGCCAGCTCTAAGAGCAGGTCCGTCTCGTTGCGGGCGTCCCCAGGGATCGTTATATGCGGTATTATCGACGTTGAACTTTGGTTCTCCGAGCCCGCCAGTAGTGTAACCGCCGCTCGGATTCTCAACTCGTTGTAAGGTCTATGAATAGGTTTATTAGCACTGACACCAGCTTAGTCCAAATAAGACGAGTTCTTACCTTTTGAACTTCAACCCAGTTGGTGATATACTCCAAATCTTGACCGCTTTCCAGGTAGTTTCCAACAATGTGTTCCACGACACAGGAGGCATCCCTAATCCATTGATAAAAGTAATTTGGTTCATGTGTCGACGGAGAAGCAATGACAACGCCTTTTCCGAGGCTAGGATTGGAAGCCGATCCAATGTTTCGTTTCAAGGCAGCTTCCGCGAATTTGTATTCTGTAGATAACCAACTCTGAATATCATCCCGTTTTTGGATGGCGGCAGCATCCGCTAATGTAAACAGGAGATATAACGCTCCGATGACGGAAGGAAACCGCATGTTGAGCTTCATTGTGGCGGATAGCGGGTCAAGTGAATTATGAAGAGCAATATCCAAACCGAACTTCAGGTGAGGTCAACGGGGTATCGTGACGGATTATATACCTTGGTAACGATATAAGAGGGTCCCTTCTATTCCGAATCTTGCTCATCCCCGCATCATCGAACAATATCCCTGCCATCTAGCCTGTCAAGCACAGCGAATGCTTGCAATTCAAGAAGCTGAGCACAAATTTGAGCTTCTCACTCGAATTTCATCGTCATCTGAATTTCCTTTTTCTGCTTGTGGGTCGTGCGGGGGATAAAATCCGCTTCTAGGAAGCTTAACTCGACTCTCAAAGTTGAATTTCTCCGAATAATCCATAATCATTTGGCTAGCACATGTCATCATCTCTTTCATTGTTACCGTCTTTCAGTAAACAAAAAGAACGTCGGTTATCAAAGGGCGGTTACCTCTCTGCATTGCATAATCGGGCATAATATCGTTGATCCAGAAGCTAGTTCCATGCCAACCTTCGTTCCCAGGAAATTCAATGCGAATCATTCCAACTCGCGCACAAGTATCCTGGTAATGTGGAGAATCTCCGCAGCGGATGCAAGGAACAGGAAATGCTCCATGCGACGGGAAAAGAAGGCGGTTTCGTGGTTATAGTTCGGCTACAAGTTGGTTGAAGCTAGCTTGGGAAGAGCTTCTGATTGGATTCCCTGGTTCGTGGGGCGCGTGACCTACAGGCACTAAAGCCATCCTTGTCGACCAATGAGAAACCTGAACCAACTTCCCTCGAGGAAAAACTTGTATTCTGGTACGCGGGTGACAAAAAAAGCGTTACAACACGCCTCGATCTTCCCTGACTTTGTCAATTCAAACGACTATAACTTGGGCAATACTTGACTAAATATTATGATATAAAACTTGGAAGATACTTTAAATCTTAGAGTTTTATTCAACTATAATTTTATCATAGATTAATCTATGTTTTGCGGTGTTATTTTAAAATAAAGAAAATGACTGATTTCGTGTTGTAACGCTTTTTTTGTCACCCGCGTATCTGGCATGTGTTTAGATACTGGCTGGAAACATATCGTAGAATCCGGCGATCTATGGGTTACCTAGTCATGTCGATCTATCGATATACTAATCTTGATGAGAAGACCCTGAACCAATACGCTATTCTTTGGATACCAAGATCAAATTTCGTCTGTCATGAAACAGTCTGTGTTGCCTTCACGCAAATACAACATCGAGGAGAGTCCCGAGATGCCGTCTACTCTCCCACTGGCCCGCATGGGCAATTTGCGGGGAAACATCTGAAACGGCTCACTGACGATTATATGACGAAAAAGAAGTTCATTTCCAGTTTTCCGGTCAATGTCACCGTACAAACCCCATCCCATATCGTTTCTCCTGCCATAATGAACCGCTGGTGAGAAGTTACCTGGACGCCAAACTCAACCCACATGCCCGTTCCGGAATTCGGGGTACGAAAGCGAATGTGTTGGCCTGCCAGATGGAGAATCTTATGGTAGACGCAACAAAATCTTCACATCGGACGGCATACTGACAGTGATTTCAGGTACCGAGTAAACCAGCGACTACGCTAGTAAATCCTCAAATAGACATTTCCGTAGATGTCGATGTCGATGTAGATGTATGCAGTCAACATATGCAGTTAATAACCCATAAGGCAGCCATGTACGCGTGTTGGCATGAACTCAATCTCTTCGACCTTGGTAAGCTTATCAACGCAGTAAACATCTAACACGAGTCATTTCTCAACCGCAACGGCAAGATACAACTTGATCTTATTTTACCTGGCGATGTTATGCTAAATAAAGGCTTTACTTGACTTGAGAGTAATCTCGATATGGTAAACGAAAATTTCTCCTATCACCCTGTTCGATAGTTAGAATCTCCCCGTAACGTATCTGGACTAGGTCATCACGCTTTCACATGCGCATGCATGCGAGAACCGAAAAGTCGGTGTCTTGCCGGAGTAAGAGACCCTAAGTCGTCGGGCGCTTCCGATGGAAATGCTACTAAGACCTCGAACTATTTCGGGTCACATTGAGTCCCTCACGTTCCTACGGTTCTAGGAATATACGAATGAATGTGCCCTTTGTTCAGCCAACCGACCCCACATACTGACGTCCGGCTACAAACTAATATGGAGTTCTCTTCACACGATTCCCTCCTTATTCGAGACAGCTCCCTAGATATCCGATCCGAAGTATTTCATCTCAACCAGATAGACAGGACAGTGCTGTTAGTCTATGCTAAGTAGCCAACTGCTTTGAATGTCGGTGTCTTCATATTTGGGGCGCACGTGCGCACAACACCCACGTATATCGGATCCTAGCTGCAACCGACAGCATGCATCCGGCGACGAGGGTCGGAGATATGTCGCTCGGAAGTCCCTTGTTCTTCTTTCAAAAGAAAATAGAAACACCACAAATTTTGAACATTAATTTTTGCGGAACATGCTAGATTCTTTCGCACACCAATGTAGACGCCCTCGACGCCGAAACCTTTGAAAGAAACACAGGATCAATTCATGGACAAAATCGCAACGCTCCCAAATCAGCTATTCTACCCATCTAGTCTATAAATACAATATTTCAAACGCCCAGAAATGCCCGCACCGGTGCCTTCCCTCTCCCTTGGGTATAATAATTTTTCGAATCGAAATCTATGTAGATAGTTTTATGCGGGTAATCTCATACTCAAAATTCTTCCCGTCGTGAGCGGCGCAACGTCTATGTGTGAGGGTGCGGTGCCGCACAAAATCCGCAGTGTTTCGATGCAGGGGGTGTTGAGAAACCGTCTGGTCTTTCCGAACTACCGATGAGTTTTGGGGGTGGTATTAAAGCTTCTTCGCCTGCGGGCCGTGGAATCGTTCGATCGTTTGCAATACTCTTAGATGCTCCTTCTTGAGCTTCTCGAAGTCGTCATCGAGCTGCTTATGCCAAGGATACAGAACGAAGACTTGGAATCCGAGTGCCGTTGAAGCGACGAAGAAATTCGTGAAGGAGATACCGCGGGTGATTATCATGATTCCGGTTTCTTGGAATGAAGACTGCTTTAGAGCTCTTTCAGGGAATTAGTAACGAGGGTTTCCGTGGTTGGCGAGTGATGGTGGGAATCTGGAATGTAGACCTGATGTCTAATCAATCTAGGCAATCAGCCAACTGGTGCTCATCGATCGACGATGTTCGGTGGAGGGACCTCGAAAGATTTAAATTTAGTAGTAGAGAAGAATCCCCTATTTTGTAGCCGAGGCCTTGCGATCCTTTTATCATGAGAAGAAAAATTTTGGCCGGCGGTCCCTCTTAAAGCAGCCGACGTCTCGAGCGTTCCAGAGGGCAAAAGTGGCGTGATCCTTCGACTTGGTGACACTTTCAACACCGGTGAGCGAATTTTGCGAACTGTTACTGCGAGACTAGATCTAAAAGGCCAAATGGGGAAATTATAAGGCCTGGCAATCAGCCGAATATCCTCCTATTGCTCCACTTCGTCTCGAAGTGTTCGGATTATGTCTTCGCCGTCAGAAGGATTCAAGAAAAGAGGCAAAAGGATCATAAGAATCTCCAATTTACGACGGGAAACGATAGTGATCGGTGACCGTTCAACCGTTCCAAAGCCTTCGTGCCTACCTGCAGATATCTTTCACTGAAGCCACAGACAGCGAAAGGGTTTTTACAACCTTCAAACTTTAATCGGTGATCACCAATCGCATTTCCCAAGGCAAAAACGCCAAGCCATCGCTGCAGACGACATGGAAAATGCAACAAAAGCAACACACTAAAGCGGTGCGGAATGTGTTGTAGTGACATACAGTTTTGGTTTCGACATTGGCTAACTGGGCTCCCAGTTAGCCCATTATACAGGTATAGGTCCAATCGTAAGACTAGAGATGGTGCCCATAGACACCGGGTATAGCTTCGTAAACAAATACATCTTCTGTCGATTCGACCTTTTGTAGCTATTTTTGGTTAGGGGGGACTCTGCCGTTAGAAGCAGATTCCGAAACTTGATGCACAAAGCATTATCTTTATATCAAAATTATCAGGGTTTCGTGGAACTCTTTTACCCAGAACCATAAAAGAGCACCTTTATAATCATTGCCTTTAAGTCTTTGTCAGTTTACACTGAATCTTGATCCTTCGCTTTGAGGCTGCATGCATCATTTCCCAGATCATACTATCAAAGGACTCTATACCAAGCTGATAATACCCGGGCCGATTCAAGACATACCCCTATTCTAAACTGGGTGCTGATATAAATATGAAGAACTATATTCCCCATTCTACGAACCAGCTGACTAGCTGAATTTGCGGCACCTTTCGATATACTCAAAGAATAAAGCCTAGTTTCCTAGATTATTAGCTAGGACACCGGTTGCCATCACTTGAAACAGCCTTCACATCATATTCCAGCTGAGAAAGAAGTCCAATACCTTTTGGACGAGCGTATCTTAGAACGGCGAAGTCGATAGTAACACCAAAAACTTACTCATAACATCAAACATGCCTACCAACTACGAGTACTACCCGGAAGATCCCCTCCCACAAACCCGGGAATCCAGGCGCTCTCCAAGCCCCTCAGACTCCAGCGACCCGCCAAGCCCACGCTGGGGCCCCCGCCGAATATACTCGCGAGAGCAATGCCGCTCCTTATCCCAAAACTACAGACTCGATCGTGATAAATGGATGCACGAGACCCAACAGATGTTATGCATCTTGTTAGGTTTTATTGATGCGCGATATGGAAGACTAGCGAGGTTTCGAGGGCTTGGTGTGGATAGAGGAGATGTCTTTGCGATAAGAGATGTGGAGATGGTCAGGAATCTGAGGATGAGGATTCGTGAGATGTTGAGTGACTGGGAGCTTAACTATGGCGGGGTTTAGGATAAAAATCGGTCATATCCACACGAAGTGCTTCTCGTGTGGTGTCTGGTTTACGAGACCAGGTCATATCAAGTATAGCGGTTTCATGATTTTATAAACTAGATAGCGGCGAACCTTCACAAGTTGCTTTTATACGGGCTTGAAGAGGGAATGACGACTACAATCTCATTGAATCAAGGAAAAGCGATCACAGGGTAATAAATCCGCCCCATATGCAATTTGGCAGGGCGTCTCCTGCCGTGTACTTGAACGCGTACTATTTCGACCGTCGCTAGCGACGCCATGACATGTACCGACCACGTTCCTAAAAGTGAAGTATCAACTAGGGTTGCAACACCCAGAACACCTACACCAAAGTACCACTTGCATCATCTCATGCACGATATTCTTGCTTTAAATACCAGATATATCTTCTTTTGAAATCACGGGGAATAGAACTAGTGCGGTACACTTCAAGTCGATTCAGTCCACATGTCCTCCTCACGCCAGCTATATGCACATAACATAATTTCAATACGACCACGAATAGACCCTCCAATCATGTGGGACGGTGGCTTCCAAATCCATCTGTCTTGGCTGCATATGGCGCCAGGTGGTTACACAGCAGTGCCACAAACGAGTGTTGGCGGGTACCACACCCGCGAGACCCTGAAAATCCGGGGTTCGAAGCACGCTCCTTGATCCTGACTAATTTAACAGTCTTTTTCGAGAGAGCGACTTGAAATTTGGTTTCAAAAAGATATCATGAGTTTTGTTCAGTGGTAAAATATACACGGTTCTTATTCAAGATTTAGACCTTCGGCTTTCTTGTTTCTCTGTTTCCTTTTAAAGATTTGCGCTAGGATTCCAATCATCTTGCACGGTGATACCACCGTTAGCCGTCGTCAACGACCACTTTTGAAACGTAAACGTCAAAACTTCATCCAACTCAGTGATCAAACTAATATGCTCTAGTTTCGTGATTACCGCATTCGTAAACGCATACGTTCTAACAGTAGCATAACTCCCATCTAAAATCCCCATCATTAGTATCCCGTTCCCTCAACGAAATCTCCAAAATGCGCAGATGTAGAAGTAAACCTTGGTTTACCAATCGGACTGCTTACCTGATTTCTGTTGCTGAACGGTAACTTTTATAGTCGACAATCTCTCGTTGGTGACGAGGGCGGTGATGACTCTAGGTGAAGCATCGTCGATGTCTCGTGCCAGGACTATCGGAGAATATTGTCGCTTGCCGGAGGGTAAACCGCTGAGGGCACTGATGGGTGCGATGATCGATAAGTTTAATGCTTGAGCTGGGGCTGCATTTTCGAAGCCCTTGAAGGTTGAACGGAGGAGATTTCCTTGTTTCTCGCCAGTGATTTGAACTAGACCGAGAAAGAGTCGTTAGCGGAAATATTAACATATTAGAAAAGGGGACGAATCGGATGACGGGTACCCCAATATCGAGTTGAGACGGCATTTATCAAGGGAAGAAATAGAGAAATGGCGAATATTGGAAGTAGTGAGAATTTCATTTTAACGATGTCGGGGATTTCGAAGTCCTTGGAGTTTCCTTGGCAAGAATAAAACTTTCTCACACCAAAGAGGAGGGGATATCTTCTTTATATCTTACTCATAAGTTATAACCTACGTTATCGTGAAAGAAAGCTTCCCCGGTAGAGTTTTGGTGTAACTTAAAACGGAACATGGGGCTCAGGTGAGGCTGATCGCGCTTTTGTTTTGACCCAATCAGAACGCGAACAGGACTCCACATTATCCCAAGAATCTAGACCAAAACTCAGGTTGCTCGTTCCCGGACACCCTTATACTCTGATTTCCTCGTGTTATTCAAGGGTAAGTCTCTTTCATCCTTTTTTGTCCAGCATGACAAATTTGAACAGTCGGGCTGATTCAAATTGATGTGGTTGGGCGGTCAATAGCGTCGATGCACATGTATCGCCGTCGCGATGGCTTCAGACAAGGAAAAATGTTCGCTTATTACTTAGTGCGGAGTACGATAGTGTTAATACTCTGGTTCCGATCGTACAATATACAATAATAATTCGCATGAATCGTTACAAGGGTGTTTCCTTCTACTTAACCCCCCCTCTCCCTCTGCTTTATAGTAAAGACGCCTCGTTCACCAAGTAAAATAGCTGCAGGAACAATCGCCAAGCAAATTGAAAAAGCCAAAATCCTTAAATACCTAGGCACAACATCCCGCTTCCGCCTTCTTTCGTATAAACGTCGTATCATTTCTCGAACGTGTGTGGCACCAGTAGTATGTGTGTCGCTGTCAGTTTTGGGTTTAAATCGTTTGGCGGCAACGAGACCGCACAGAAGGCTGAGAATTCCGAATAGTACAGCGGCGAATACGAGCATATAGATTCTTGTTACGGGAGCCGACCAGGGATCCTTTTCGCGGAGGACCGATTTTATAGTTTGGGATGTTGGTGTCACGGTTGGCGTGGCTGTTAGGGTGGTGCTGCTGGCGCCCGTGACCGACGTCGATGTCGCATTTGGGGATGACTTTGCACCACCTCCGCCGCATCCTCCGCAGTCACGATAGGTTAATATTACCATGGCGACGAAACATGATATCGACACAGTTGTGAAGACTCCTATGGCGATGTCGAGGTATGTGCCTGAACGGTTTTTGGCTTGGACGTCTGGAGGGGCTTGGTCATCGGAGTTGGGTTGACTAATCCCTATAGAGGCTTCACACAATTTACTGTCTAACGTCGATTGGGGTTTATTAGTAAATGCTCTTCAACGTGTAGACTTGTAGGTAACTTAGCGATGCGCGGAGACTCACCACTCTGACGAGATATTTCGTTATCTGATGACATTTTCGGACTATGGTGATGCAATTATCATACGGGGAAGCAAGACGGTATGGTAGCAGCCATAGTAAGGAAACAGACAGAGACTATCACGATTCTCTTAAAAAAGTTCAAAAGTCAATATTGTGGAATTTGCACGTTCTTTGTTGTGATGGGAGAAATGCGATCGTCTGGTGCTGCAAGACACGAGAGCCTGATTTGTTCCTTACTGTGATATTTTTTTCGTGGGCCTGGAATTCTAGGCAGAACTAATTCCTTTCGTAGAACAAATTTCGAGAGCTATCTGAGGGGCACGCTCCTGTGCTACAATTCACCTTTGATGCACTCTCGTGAAATTGGAAAATCGCGGATTGGACTAGATGCCAAGAATTCTTAATTTGCGCCTTCCGCCCTGGAAGCGAGGGGTGGCTTACCGAGTTTAGGCATCGGTACGATTTGTGCTCAGAAACGGAACGACGTTGCCTAGTACGTCTCGAGGACGCAAGGGGTTACGAGAATGACCAACTGAACAATCATGTATAAGAACTTCGTGGGTCGATGCTTTGCTTCAAACCTTTAACGACCATATTAACGTATGCGCGTCGACCACACGAAGTGCTTCTCGTGTGGTGTCTGGTTTACGAGACCAGCGTCGACCAAAACTCTCGAATCCTAACTGCGGAGGAAATCGACGTTGCATAATCATCATCATTACTATTAGAATGATGCCCCTTTTGTATCATAGATATCTATCTGTACCTGAGCAGACACCTGACATATCTCATGCTGAATAATCATACGGTTCCCCCATATGGCAAAGACTCGATGTTTTTGGCGTGTGGGGAATCGGTTATCAAGATCACTGCGATCAGCTATCAGATCCTACCCCGATAACAACAAGATTATCTTGCTCCCCAAACAAGAATGATTATTAACAAATATGGATACAAAGACGTACTACACGACCTCATCTCTTCCATCTACCATTCTCAATCTCCAAGATGTCGTTGAACAGCGATAAAGAGAACTTCGAGATGATTGACCTCGAGCGGGTGGATATACGAGATGTTCCGACTTCGCTAGACCCATCTAGCCCATTTAGATGTCCGAACAACCAAGACTGCATTATCGGTACGTCCAAATCATTCGTATACAGCATCTTCTCTAGCTGACAAACTCTGGTCTCAGGTCATCCGGAGCTCAAACTTCAGCACATTGCATCTTCTAACCGCTGGACCTTCTGTCACAAACTTTTGCAAGGAATACTAGGCATCCTCCTCATTGCTTGGAGTATCACCCTTGATATCGGAATGCATTCCGGTCCCTCTGTATCCCATTACAATTCCCACAACACCACGTCAGAAACCTACTCCACGCCTTCAAATGATCCCAAACTTCATCCAACCGAAAAGCAAAAGCGCATCGCCCCAGTTCTCCTCATATTCTCACTCATCGCGTTATTTTTATCAATCACTGGAATATTGTGCAGTATGCATTCTATTTACATGAGAAGGATCGAACACTCTCATGGAATTGAGGTCTGGAGGAAACACACGAGATGGCTCGACGGCACCGGGGTATGGTATGCTATCACCATGCTTTGCGCCTTAACTTTTGTGATCAGTTTGCATTTAACGGGGGCTTGGATCGGACACGGTAAGCCGGGATCGGCTGTGAAAATTATTGAGAATGTGAAGAGTACTGCTGGTGGATCTATGATCGAGCAAAGACTATATTGAAACTAGCACCGGTTTCTGGGATTAGATTGACGTCTGTCGAGTTTTGTGTTTCTTTAGAATAGCCTGGGCAGGAGTTTCATCGATCAAAGGGATTGAATTCAATTTTATGATTAGAACCGTTATAGATATCACTGAGCAAAGGACTTCGAATGAAAGAATAATCACTTTATATACATCATCGTCAATATGTACAACAGCCTGAACAACCGAACGCAAATCTCTAACTATTGAATGAGCACAGTCGATGCTTGGCCAACCAAGCTCTCTGTCTCTTACTTCTGCGCTCCTGCCAGGCTGAACGCTTACAAGCACTATATGGAAGTTAGCATGGATGTTAAAATAGAAACCAAAGAATCGGATTCTGGGCCTTACTTGAGAGTAATATGGGTTCAATACGGTACAAGTGCTTCCAGAAATGCAGTTCGTCGACCCCTATCGTAGTTTTTCGATGGTTAATACAACTATACTTTTGGGAATTTCGGGGCAGGATAACCTACGGTGTATCCGATACCGCCACATTGTCCCCATTTCTGAACTACCGCTCCTCCAGTAGTGGTGGTGGTGGTGGTGGTCGTCGTCGTGGTCCTACTAGTCGTGCTACCAGTCGTGGTGGTCCTGCTAGTGGTGCTAGGAGTGGTGCTGGTGGTTGTGGTAGTCCTAGAGCTGGAGGTCGTGGTACTGGAAGTAGGCCCGCTGGTATTCAACCCCCAGAAAGCGAGACAGTCGGCTTCTCGAACAGGGATGTTATGACCGACGCCAGCAGCAGAAAAGGCGATAAACTTTGTACCATCACCATAAACCATCTTGGTCCAGCCACTCAAAGGATTGTTCGTTTCGTTGCGGGTAAAGGAGACGCCGAGGACGTTCGACCATTGCTTCGTGGATTCGACCAAGTTTTGGTAGTAGAGAGTGGTATCAGCTGTACCATGCCAGCAGGCGATTTTAGGACGAGGGCCAGTGTAACCAGGGTATCCGTTGCGCACTTGGTCACCCCATTGTTGGGCGGTTTTGATCAGCTGACCGTTAGCGCATTGAGAGTTCCATTCGCTGGAGCCCGCGAAGCAACCGTAGGGTACACCTGCGAAGCTGCAGCCGCCGACAAAGACATCTGGGTAGGCTCCCATCATGAGCTAGAGTTTAAAATTAGCCTCCCGTGTGACAATTATTTCGTATCAACTGGATATACCTCGGTCAACATAGCTCCAGAGCTTGTGCCAGTGTGGTAGACACGTCCGGAGTCGCCAGAATATTTATTTAATGTCCATTTAACCATATTCACAATCGCCAAAGAGTCGCTACCGCCATTGTGGGTCAGAGAGGCGGTTGATGCCACGTCCCAACATTTACTTGATCGAGTGACGCTGGGATAAATGACGATGAATCCGTATTGATCTGCCAGATTCGCCCATTGGGTGCCGCTGAAGTATGCCGATGCGGAACCAGTGCAGTAATGTGACGCTACTACTACCGCCGGTCTGGTCTTGAGGGTTGTTGGAACGTATATCCAGAATTCAATATTGGTTGGGTTGCTGCCAAAGTTCTAAAAATATAGTTAATAAATTAGAAAATAATCTCAGCAATAACGTTGTTCACGGAAAGAGATATTACATCGTTGACTCTAGCAAGAGAGCTAGTAAGGCCGAGAACCTCGGCCACACAGGCAAGGCCTGTAAGAAGGAACGAGAGCTTCATAGTGGAATATTGACCCAGACAAGCAAAACAAAGATATCCTCGATCCTTTGAACCTAATGCCCTTTTCGTTGTACTCATCAGACTACGGCGAAACGGACTTCGTTTATATAGCTACATCAACAATGTGATGCCTGGCCCGCGCAAAACATGTCACCGGAACCGTTACCGCCATCTCCCATTCGTTTAAGTTTTTCCCCTTGTTACTATTCCTAGGGATCCCTTGATCTCCCTTCATCCGATCATGATTAAACCTAGCCAAGGCAGAGTCGAATCGCCGAAGAAAAGCTAGATCCGATTTAAATATGTTTAGCCACGGCCTCGATATATCTGAAATTCCCGGATCGGGTGATGTACTATTACCTTGCTATTATTCCCGTTTAGCCAGTATGAACGCCTTTTCCTTGGCGGGAAGTGATCTTGCGAAGCCAAACTCTCTCTTGGCGCAAAGCGGAGAGCGCGTTGGATAACATCTCGTCGGCTGACGTCGCCGAAGTCTCCGCGAGGGTAGGCTAAAACCGGGCTTGTTCCCCGCTGTTTGCTAGGTTTTCGGAGTATTTTTGCAGGATAGGAGGAAAGGAGACGAGACGGTTTAACATTTTGCACTTAGTAATTTATAAGGTTTTGGTGTACGAGATTGAACATGATTGCGCGGAAGCAGGTATCGTTCCTGCCGTTGCCACGGCTGGGACAGGTTCATTCTATACCAAAGATTGACAGCCGGTCTCCAGAGTCATGGTTTGCCATGTGGGAGCTGCAGATATATGGATCAGGCTTCCTTAAACATATGTTTCCGGCTTTCACGTCGGCTGGTTATGCGCATATATGCTACTAGATTCTCTCTCGTCTAGACGGCCATTTCAGATTGCGTTGAAGCATTCACCAAGCTACGCACTGGAGTATCGACTTGGCGACAAGAATATGGGTATCTGTGTATAACCATATCTATCCCGTAATAGTTGACAGAGACCGGGGTAGGAGACACCATTGAGTAAACAATCATCATTTTCGAGATTGCCTATCCCGGTGATATAGTCTTCTTTCGAAACATTCGCGGACTGGGATAGATATGAGCACTGTTCTTACGTTCTTACATATGGTGAACACCTCAAGGTGAAACGAGAGGTCGCAACACCTGACCCATCTCAGCCCAGTGACACCATTTGTCCTAGGTGGTAAAACCATTGATGAAAAATAGTCTATTCTATTGTATGGACATAGGTATCATTTACACGGTTCTATCTTACAATTCAAATTACCTCTACTCCGCCTCAAATCTGGCGCTACCGGGCTACCCTCCGAATCCCCAGCTTGCAGAGTCGTTCGATCTATCCTCTTGCTGTTTAGCGGTGACTACTAATACTGTCACAACCGTCGCGGTAATCAACACGAAAACGATCCCCACAATCCACAAACACCTTCTCTTCTTAGCGGTAGCATAACTTTTAGCTTTTCTTTGGTCCTCGAGATACACGTCATCTATTAGCTGTGTTTGTAGGGTTTCGGTAACGGTCGGTTGTAGTGCTTGGCTTTCCAGGTTTCGAATTTCTTGCTCGAGCTGGGCTTTGCGAATGTGTAGCTGTCCGAGGCTTTGGTGAAGCTCGGTTATCGTCGATGTGTCGCCTGCGGTTGTAGGATTACTCAGTGTGTCACTATCGGTTCAACGGTGTGATGTTAGCGATACATTCAGCATGATTTTCTTTCAGCATTTATTCTAGACTTTTTCACAGGGTTGCATACTTCAGGTTCTCTGTTTGATCTCGGAGCTGAATTTCAACATCGGATAATTCACGCCTTGCGGCAAATAGCAGTGGATTTGTCGAGTCTCCCGGCGCCGGGAATGCGTATGCTGGGGCGGGTTCTTGTATCGAAGGATATTCTTCACTGTGCGGTTGCTGCTCTTGTGGTACCGAAGCATAACTCGGCGGCAAATTTCCTATCGATCTCGCAACGCCGAAGGTATGTTGAACTGGCGCCATTTTCGACAATATCGCTGAGGAATTTTAAAGACCAAGGTTTCAAATCTCAAAGAACGCGTAGAAAAACTTCCAACATAGCATAAATCCCATGAACCTTCATACGATTTCCACGCCGGCCACATCGCCCGTGTTTTATAAAAAGCGTAGAATGTTCTGTGCCTTCGTAGGTCACAGGGTACCCCGACGAGGTGAACGGGTCTCCCTGGGATCGCCATGTAATGTTTTTAGTGCATCTACCAGGCTGCAAGAAGATCCGAGCCTTCGATTCCTTGGAACAATAATGCGAGTAGGAAACTACCGGATGTGGAATCTAGGCGTGCCAGATCGGGGAACGGTGCGGTCAACTTGCGGCAACCCCATATACGACTGCTTATTTTTTCTGGTGGGTGCCTAACTTTCAAGCCCCTCTCTGCCATCCTGATGACAACTCGAAAGTATTGAGACAATCACCATCTCGTTATTTACGAGGTGTCTTATACAATCATTGGAGCCCAAGCTTACCCAAGCGCTTGGGAGAGGCCGATAGGCCGTGCATGGCCATGAATAATGATTCGGTAGATACCTGGAACTTTGTATTCTAGAATGTCAGAGATCGCGGGGTAGCACGGGTGGGATTTGTGTATTGTGAGTGGCTCCCCAAGCTTATTTGTAATTTCTAATATTAGCGTTTGGTTATCACAGGGGGTCACCTCTCGCGACGCGTTGCTTTGTATGACAAAGGAGCCGCAAATCGATCCTCTGACCTACACATGCACGTCAAGAAAAATGATGCTTCGAAGGTTTCTTTGCTAATATATCAGATCTAGTCTGCCAGACTATAAAGACTTTGGCATTTGGACGAGGATCGATGCTTGATGTGCGTGATGGATTTGGAAAACGCATTTTCGCTGCCTCGATTTTAGCTCGTGGCACGAAATCTTACGGAGATAAGCGTAAAGTGTTCAAATATTTCAATTTATCTTGATTACAACTGAGCTATCGGATACATAATAGGTATAGCGGCAACTTTTCTTTTCCTCTTTTAACTCAAGCTAACTGATTCAATCGTCTTCCAGTCAGATATCGCTGCTTCTTCTCCTACCAGCCGATACCGACATCATTTCGACCCTCGCAACGCAATGTTGCGCAACGTTGGGCTTTCCATCTTCCCCACCAGAAGCACATTCCCGATATTTGGATAACGAACTCACAAATGAAAACAGGAAAAATGCAATCAGTGAAAGAACTCTTCGGAATGGTCAATCCAGAAATTGTTTTCCTGTAGTCTGAAAGTATCGGGCTCCGGATACGCATAAACAGTCGCATTACCATCGAAAACAATGTTCTTCGGTTTCGAAAGAGAATAAGCCGGCCAAGCGGGCACACCGGGAACTATACCACACACCAGAAATTAGTAACCTCGAAGACGACAGAATTAGAAATAGATCACATACCGCCATGGTGATTCGGTGTCGAGTCGCTCACAAAGCTAACCAACATCTTGGACATGAGAGCTGCGAGCTTCACGTAATTTTGTCGCCTCTTCAGTGGCTGCAAGTTATATTGAGCGAGAGTTTGCGCGACACCGTCGACGTTACCGAACCAAAATGTGAGGTCCGAAGCGTGGGTAACTCCAAGTTCGAATGGATGGTCAGGCAGAAGGGTATCCCACCTCCAAGAATACGCGGGGACCCCGGCTTTGGCCCACGCGCGGGCGGTGAGTATTCTTCCCGAAACATAAAAACCGTCTGTCGCGATTGCGGAAACGCGTTTGTATTGATATAGATAGGGATAAGAGAAGCGCGTGGGTGAACCTCCCGGGTTGCCAATGACCGGATTATCGGGATACAATTGGAGTATTTTAGTAAGAGTTGCGTTTGAAACTTGTGGTCCACCGTCTATCGCGAGCACTTCGAGCAGTTGCGTATCATCCTGGACGCCGTAGGTACCTGTGGAAGGATTGTATACAAAGATAGTACCTTCGTCCGTCGCAGAACCTACGAGTATAGGTACACGAACGAATCTACCAGTCTTAAGCTGCGCGGAGCTAAGATCTGCGATAAAGTCACCGTCAATGACTGGGCGCCAAATCGCGCCGAGGTTTTGAAGTGCCGTTACAACTGGTGTCAAATACTCGTAAGGAATCTGGCGGAGACATGCTAAAGTGTCGGGACTATCGCTGCATCCAACTGACGCGACGAGAATGCCGTATATCTGGTCCAAGCTGGGTAAATCGCTGTATCTACCAGACAAAAGAGCACTTCCACTTTCCATAATTATACCAGAGAAGAGTTTATCGTCGCGACCGTTGTATGCCAATGACTGAATCCCCATCGAGAACCCCCCAGCAGATTCACCTCCTACTGTAACTCTCTTCGGATCCCCGCCAAACGCGCCGATATTCTCTTGAAGCCAATGCAGGAAAAGCCTTTGGTCGCGTAAACCCATGTTGGTGATACCGGCATTACTGAGGGGAGTGCCACCCAGGAAACCAAGGGCCGTGACTCGGTAATTGAAAGTAACGCCGATGAATGGTTTACCGAGCTTGACGGATTGTTCGACTGGGTACGATAGGTTATATTGAGGGTTCGAGCTACCGCCCTGGTTGAAGCCACCACCATATATCCAGACAAATACCGGGAGCTTCTTGCCTTTACAGGAAGGAGCGGAAGGGCGGACAATATTGACAGTTAAACAGTCCTCACTCTCCGACGAAGTGTAGCTGTTGTTTACTCCAAAGCAGCGATCCCCATAAGATGTAGCATCTAAAACGCCTCCAGGATAACGTGTATTTAGGGGTTGCGGATTGTTGAACCGCAGGTTTCCAACTGGAGGTTGAGCGTACGGGATTCCGAGAAAGAAATCTTGGTCCCATTTCGAGTTGTGCACACCTCTTACAGTCCCATTGCGAATCGTTACGAGGGGCGGAGATGGCGTCGTGGGTTTGTGAGCGGCTGCGGCGATAACTGGGGATCCAATGCCCGCAATCGCAAAGGCAATGGTAGAGAGCTTTAAGATCATGATTAGCTTTGTAATCGAGAGGCTTCGCGTCTTTCCTCACATCAACTACCAACGCCGTCTAGAGATGTCCCGGGACATCTCTCCCTTTATATCTCTCTCGCATTTCGCCGCGACGCCCCGATACAAAATTTCATATATAGGCCGCGTTAACCGTAATGTCGTGACATCAATGCTAGTAATGACAATGATTGTGGATCGATTTAGATGGCTTTCAATGAATTTGCTCGTATTTTTGTTTTAGCCTGCATTGATATATAACCATGATACAAGGCAGATCATAGTTGCGAGTGCGAGGCAGAATGACCACCACTCGCTTGTGGGGCTCTTTTTTGTTGGAATCTTCGTGTTGTCGTCACTAGAAGTCGGTTTCGCCCGAGCTTTCAGGCCCTCCCAGCTCAAAAACTCATGCTGCATGGTTCCCGTCCGGGTTCGCTTTGTGGGTACCTGCTTGTGCATCCGCCCGTATTATCATCGATCTTGCGTTCAATCAGCGAATCGTATATTACAACCCGGAGCTCTACGATATTTAGTCAGCTCATGTCTACGAGGAAGTTCATGTTTTGCAGGCGAAATTTCCAAACCAAACATTCAGGATGTTGAGGAAAGAAGTATTATACTCTAGCTTTAGTATTAATTCTCTGGCATGAAGCTCACAAGTCATGATCTCGTATACACTCTATCGAAGCACGCTATCGGCAGTTGATATAATCTCGGAGTGCCCGGTTAGCATTTTCCGGGTTTCGAATACTTATAAAATTAACCATCCGCGCTACCGACTTTTGCATTTACCCTAGTTATAGCGAAGCCTCGGACATATACTTCCGACCACGCTGCAGGGCCAACGACCCACCGAAAATTCCAAGGAGCAACAGCCTACATCTAATTTTGTTAGAATAATTACGAAACACCTTCACGGTTGCCTCCCTCAGACCCACTTTTAAAAAGCTTAAATGACCGTTGTTGAGGGTTTGTGGATACTCGTTCAACGTCTTTTACACGTCGATGGTGACAGGGATTTAGTTATCTATTTAGCCAGATCACACCAAGGCTCTGCTCAAGGCCGCTTGATGTCGACTACCTCCACATTGTGACGAGTAAGTCTGCCACCGAAAAATCCATACGAGAATTATATCAATTTTGAATCATGGGGATGGTTTTTTGCTTGGAACGGATGAGAATAGAGCCCGAAGCCTCGCTTTCGGCTTGTGTTGCTTCCGAAGCCGTCTCTTGATTAAAACGTGCGGATATTGGCGTCGTAGCGTCAAGGATGTCTTGCGAAGCGCCAATTGACCTTTATCTGCATATCTGCATAATGTATCACGGACGTCCGTGTGATCAAGCTCTTATAATCAGCTTGGCTTATTATGCGGTGTTGTGGTAGTACATGTTACTCAATTTCAGGACCCCGCGATGTTAAAATGTGATATCGAGGATAGATCTAGGTATCAGCCAGCCTTTTTACCGAAAATCAGTCTAGGAAAGCTTACCTCGATAGATTATATTAAGGGTGCATATCCTCTTGATTATACCTTCAAGCCCGCCGAGGTATAAAGAACCTGTACCAACGATGTTATATCTTTGTCTGCATCTTTTTTTGAAGTAATCCTGAATCAAATCCTTCGATATGATATCTTTCATATCCAACGACCGATAAGAGAAAGTTGTACCGGCATATTCTGCGAATGGAACCGTAGTACCACGAGGGATTCGCCGTCTCAAGCTTGTCACATGTAACCAACAGTATAGATGCATCTATCGATGACCGCATTTTGGCGCCGGATACAGAAATATGCAAAGAGAAAACATGTTGGTAACACAAAATCAAGAGTAAAAAAAGAATTGCGAAAGTTTCTCAGTATTGGAAAGGTATAAGTTTAAATAATCATCTCAATATATATGTCAGCGCGAGGGGGGGCTCAAGTCAGGACTTTCCTTGGCGTGGTAAAGACCCGCGAGTTTCGAGAATCCGGTCGGAGATGATTATGTGAACCCTATCATCACTTATCGGAACATCGACGCTTCTTTCCGGTTTCCGAGCACGCGTGGTGGCGAGTATATATACTACGATAACGTTATAACCGTATATTTTTTCAACGATAGCGGTTCTCGCGATTTGCTGATTATATCATCGCGTTGGTGTTGAGTACGTCGACCAGGTATGGGATTACGGTAAGCACAAGGTACAGCTATAAAGTTCCAAGCAATATACGTTGCAAAACTTTTATCATGAGGCATATTTGTAATTTTGATTTATAAAGGTAACTTTTTTATCATGGTATCAGCTTGTTACGGTTACATGCGCAATCGCTGGACAGCAACAACAGCCGAATCGTCGGCGTGAAGTGCTTCAACGGTCGTCGAAAAGAGAAGCGAAGAAATACCACACATGCAACACGCTGACTGTTAATTGGCCAAAAAAAAAAGTCAGCGGCTGACATTTTTTTGCCCTCCCGAGTAGGCCGACTTTGTGTTTCCCCGGCATCCGTTCCCCCCTTTTTGTTTCCGATTAGTAACATGTCTAAATTTTCTGCGTGCGAGCTTACTTCAACGCAATGCTGCTCATGCTTTTTATTGTCAGTCAAAGGCATAAATGATCCTTGCTTTTCGGTTTGAGTTGCCGGTCCCTGGCTGCGGAGGTATCGTTCCTCAAATGTATAAAGGAAGAGAGAAAATGCTCCGCTCACGCCATCGGAGTCGGGACTTTGAATTCAGGGTCCTCGATGTTAGTATTCGCAGGGTGCAGGGACTAAACATCTCGAGCATTCCTTTGTCGTGGCTTATTTATGAGACGTGTATACGACGCGTTTGGCCGTAGTATTAATGCTCTAATGATTGATCGTTGATGGCTTTAGTTGATTTACGGGTTTAAAATTGGTTAAGTCCATATATTATACCGAAGGCATGATACCTGACGCTGAAATCTAAAACATCCTTTTAGTGGCCTTCAACTCTCAATATTTTGAATTTATCAGTGATTGAGTGTGCATCGTTTCGGTGATATGGTAGTAGGCTCGACCCTGTAGCGTCAAGGACAAGAACGCAAAAATCATGCCATTGTCGTTGATATTAACTCACCGGGTAGCTGCCTTGGACCCTTTTCCAAAACTGGTGTTACTAATCGCCCAGGCTCTGACGGCTTGGCGCGGACGGCTATAACCGCTGCAAAGCACATCACTGGCCGAGACCTAGCTATATAGTTCGCATGTTGCTGAATTTCATGCGTGTTACCCTGGATGCAGTCAGAAACTTTTTGTAGGGGTTAGCGGACGGGTAAAGTACCATTTGTGAGAATAATTGTTCGGTTATTATTGAGAGTTTCTCTGATGCTTGTTGTTCGTATGGGGCGAGGAGTGGTATGCTGATGGTTGGGCGTAATCATATCGGGGACGTGAGTAAACATCATGAGATATCGGTGGAATCGTTACTTGTAAGTAGATGAAGATGGACTACGAATTTGGCTATAAAAGGACTGGTTCCCTTCGACTTTTCATTTCGATATCTACAAACCCAAGCATCTCGAGTAGATATCAAATACAATAACTACCTTCTTTCTTATATTAATATATTCAAGCAATTGTCTTTGTATATTTCTTATATAAATCATATCAGGATGGCTTCCAAACTTACAGCCCTTTCCCTCTTCTTCGCGCAAGCGTTCGCTTCAATCCCCAGCCTCTCCGGCTACAGCGTCACCTGGTCCGACGACTTCAACGGCGCCAAAGGCGGCTTCCCAGGCGGCGGCTGGAACAGAATAGTCCGCTCCCCGTCCCAAAACGCCAACAACGAACAGCAATACTACACCGACTACGCCAGCAATGGCGAACTCTGGGGCGACGGCCAACTCTTCATCATTCCCGAAAAGAAGGGCTCCAACCCAGAATACTGGACCTCCGCCCGTCTCGAAACCACAGGCGCCTGGAACTGTCCCGCGGGCAAAGCGATGATATTCCAAGCCGAGCTCCGCGGGCCTGATTTCACGGGAAATCCTGCAAACATGCAGGGCATTTGGCCCGCGTTCTGGGCGCTCGGTAACGCATGCCGTAACGGTGGCTCGTGGCCCGATTGCGGCGAATGGGACATCTACGAAAACATCAACGATCTCGGTGACATGAACCTAGGTACGTTGCATTACCAAAACGCCAACGGACAGCACGCGTCCTTCGGTAACGGGGTGCAATATACCGGTTCCGCGTACCATACCTGGGCGCTTAAAGTCGATCGAAGGAATTCGGATTGGACTCAGCAGAAGCTGATTTGGTATAAGGGTGGAACGGAGTTTAATACCGTTACGGGGGCACAGATCGGGAACTTTGGGATTTGGGAAAAGTTGGCGTATAAGTCGTTTTACATGATTCTTAATGTCGCGATTGGTGGGGATGGAAGTTGGGGTGGGAAGTGGACTTCGTCTACTATCGATGGCACTGCTACTGCCTTGAGGGTCAAGTATGTTGCGGTCTATCACTCTACTTAGATGGGGAGTTGATACGGACTATTGGGGGTTGAATGAGATGAGTATTTCTTTAGATTCATGTGGTTGTGTGACAGTTTTGAGTTATTGAGTTTTGCTTATAGCTAGTCAAGATTACCTGTAGCTTTTTATGAAGGAATTTCAATATAATCTAGTATCTATGAATTATCCAGAGCAATATCAGCGAAGAAATGCGTGCTATCAATCAATTTGATGCCTCACCAACTGTAGTAAGGAAATTACCACATTCACAACACACATCTCGCAGCCCAAGCAGCCCAAGATCCAAGTCTGAGCATCAGTGTCATCGATGGCTCCAAAGCCTCATAGAGAAAGGCCGAAAAGAAACAAAATCACGTCTTACACATCTATCCCAACCCTCAGGACGCAGGACCAAAACCACGCTTCCAATCCACCAAATCCCCCAACCACGACGGCAACCCCCTCTCCCCCTCCCCAACCGACACAATCCCAATAGAAACCAACTTCCTCCCCTCATACTCCACCTCCCCCACCTCCAAAACCCTAAACCTACTCCCCCCGGGAAACACATACTCCACTTTCCCTTCATCATCACTCAACGGCGTAACATACCTCCCGGCTTCCCACACCACCCCGTTCCCGTAAACCGTGATCAAAATCCCATTAGAATACCTCATCGCCCCGTCAAGATCATGACTAAAACTCCACGCCATTTTAGTAGTAACTACGCGTCCCGGATATATAAACTCTTCCAAGCTATCTTTAAAACTCTGCGATAGTGGAATTCCGATGGGGCCGTTGTTTAATGGTGATTCGAGGAATTCTATCCCGAAGGTATCGAGCGGTAATTGTCGGATATCGATCTGTCCGCTGTATAATTTCCGATACTGGAATATCGATGTCGGGGGGAGTGAGAGTGTCGCGGCGGATAATAGGCGGTTTTCGATTTCGGTCAGGCGGTATAATTTATTTACTACTTTCGCGAGTTGTCGTTCGACGGCGGGGAGGGAGGTGGCGGGGGTCAGCATGAAGGAGTTCATGTAGTCGGTGTCGTTGGGGGTGTACGGTGGCCAATCGCTGGTGTATATCGCCTTCGCGATGCTTTTTATATCGAGTGGATGGGGCACGGTTTTGATGTTGGTGTATTGGTAGATTTTGAAGAATACGAGGCGGGCGAAGGAGGGGGTGGTCCAGTCGTAGACCGAGAGGGCGAGTTGGAAGGAGTGTGGGGTGAAGGGGAAGTATTGTTTGCCGAGGGATTTGAGAAGAGAGAACGGTTTGCCGGGGGACCCGACGACGTTTTGGTAGGGGACGTATTTTTGAGATATCATTTTATCGAAGAATTTTATATCAGCCGGGGAGATCGTGGGGAGTTTCTTGAAATTCCCGGGTGCGCAGTTTGATACTCCGGAGCCGCTAGTCTCGAAAGTCTATGCAATATATCCTCAGCACCTTATATCCCTTATCCTGATATATCAAGTATATATTCGAATGGGAAATTATGCGCATACCTCGATGGAAGCGCACTTCTCATGCGACCCCTTCACAGCATCATAAACCCCAACCACAAACTTATTAGTCAAAGGATCGACTTCAAGATACAACGGCACCGCCCCTTCCACGGAAATATCCCCCCGATTCCCGTATATCCTCGATCTATACCCCCCCGTCTGATAATTCATCCCCGCGAAACCGGTCCGTATAATCGCACCGTTTAAGTCTAGATAAGAACTAGGTCCCTGGACGGGTATCTCGGTGATATCGAGGAATCCAATGTTATCCGCGATCAATCGCGCCGGAATACTGTTTCCGCCGCGTTGCGCGGATATGGGGTTACCGTCCGAGAACCAGAGCATGATCCCAACGGGAATCTTTGCAAAGTACCACATCTCGACGAATTAATATATTAAAAAGTGTAGTCTAAAAATATTATTATTAAGAAGGGGGTATATTATAGAAAGATTCGATATAGATGATATCTCAGGATATTATTGAGATCCTGGGAGGTACTACTACCAATATATTCGAACGAGGAAAATACCACCTGCGACGGGGGAAAAGCAAGGCGGTACATTATAACAATTGTCTTCTAACAAGTGTACCTCAAAACGCGGGTCGCAAGATTTCACCCTGTGATCTCATTGGACATATGCATAACCACGCATCACATCTACTACCATTTCCAGCAAACATATCACATAATTTAATAGGACGAACGAAGCGAGTGCGTCCGCAGGGACGAGCGTGCGTGATATTTTTTTTTTTTTTCATCTTGAATAACTGGATAACGCGACGAATTATAGCCTGCGGGCAGGGTATCTCGGCACAATTAACCGTGGAATTTTTAGGCGAAACGGGGTCGGAGATTTTTATCTACCGGCGTGGAACGCTGCTGTATACGGTAAAGATGGGTGGGAATGTGTGAATTCCCTGTTTTTTTTATTCGGTGGCTTTTTCAGGAAATCAGATTTTACTATTGCGATCCGAGTTTTTTGAGGTGGTTTGGTTAACAGCTCCACTTTTGGCTGCAGGTCGCGTCGTCGAGGCTAAGCTATCGCAGTCGGGATCTTCAGCGAAATGTACTTGGCGTTTTTTCAGCTGAAGCTTTGCGATACTTCAGCTATTTTGGAGATTCCGCTGGGTTTATCATTCTCCCTGCCAAGGTATCACTAGTATTAGAAAGGAAGATAGAAATCAGTTCGTCGTTTTATCGGCCAATCGGTCTTGATATGTCGGACAAGAAGCTGCGACCCTGCGTTGGGCCGTTAACCGACAGCCATTGGCACGGATGGCTTCTCCAACAGCTCACCACGGTTGAACCAATCATTCATTCAGTATTATTTGATTGTACTAAGCTAGTCTCGAATTCAGAAGCTTCAGCAGGGGGGTCAATTCTATCCCATCTGATAGCACAGCTCAAACAATCTTTAATCATCTCATGATGTAAACTCTTCAAAAGACAATCTCAACGTGCTCGATATGGTGATTCCGCGCGACACTCCTCCTATCCCTCTCTCTTTCTCTTTCTCTTTCCCTCTCCCTCCTCTTCTCCTCCAACATCCTCCTCTCCCTCCTCACCGCCTGATCGTAAACCATCCAATACGGCAACATCATCACCCCCAAATACATCCAATCCAACCCCGCCACCATCTCCCACACCCCCAAATCAACCTCATACCCGCACCCCACCGCCACCGAATACCCCAACCCCAACCCCGCGACCACCAACCCCGCCACATCCCCCTTCGCAGACTCGTACAACCAACCGGGCGTCATCTCCGGCGGATACCTCAACTCCTGCTCCCCGCGAATATTCCTCTTCATAACATACCTCCTCGTTTTTCTCACGTACACGATCTGATAAACCGCGCACCAAGCGCTCACCACCGCCACCCCCGCGAGCGTCGACGGTAACGTTTCGATTATGCTTTGTGCCAGCGGGGTTTGCGTGTAACTTCCCGCGAATCGCGCGAATTCGAGGGTTGAACGGTGGTAATACGTCGCGAAGAAGGATATGATGCCGCAGATGAGGTGTTGGAGTTTGTATAACCGACGGAGGGAGTGGAAGTCTGGCGGGTCGCAGGCGCAGCAGTGGGGGATTCGGCAGGGGTGCGTGGAGCGTTTGGTGAAGGGGAGGGGGATGGTGGGGAGGGAGTAGTAAGGGGAGCCCGGTTTTCGTCGTTGGATTTCGGACATGCGGGATATCATCTTGTTGCGGACTGGGAACGAAATATGTTAGTAAGTAAATAAGTATTTGGATGGAGGTATAATTGCTGCTTACTGTGGCGGCGGTTTTTGCAGCGACGGCAGCAGATGCGGAGCGTTCGCTGTTCAGGCGTGTTTTCGGGCGGAGAGGAGGCGTCTGAGGATGACGGGGTGTATACGCCGTCGACGGTGGGATAGGGCCTGTCGGAGGGGGTATTAGGCGGGACTTCCAGGTCATCCGACTGGTCGGTGGATGGTCCAAACATTTTGCGATATTGCTGACTGCGGTATAATAAACAGGTGGTATGCTGATACTGCTATAACTAGCGACGGGTGGAAGTGATGTATTGGCAAGTGGGAGAGGTGGAATGGTCGGTGGAGTATTTGCGCAGATAAAGGAAGACACGAGATACGACGGAATTGCTGCGGTTTCATTGACGTTCACGATGGACGTCGAAGATCGATACATCTCCATGATGATCGAACGATTATTCCCCAATACGGCAGAAATACGCCCACCACATGAACATATCGATCCACCGTATTACTAAGTGTTTACTTAGAAGTATAGAAGTAAAAGCTTATAGTAGAACGTCTATGATTAATAGCTAAAGCATGACCCGCCGCACGTCGTCGCCCTCGTCGAATTCGTCGGGATCTTCCCCGTACACCACATCAAGCCTCAACCCCACAAAGCAATAAATGCACCATATCCACAAAAACCCAATCACCGCGCTCCCACCCATCACCAACTCCCACCGCCTCCTCGTATTCCCACTCTTAAACCCCAACTCTTTATATTTAAATATAACATATTTAATAATCAAAACCAATAATACTATTCCCCCGCAGATTGTCCCTGCGATGGCTGTGTTTTTACTCCGTTGTCTGTTGAAGGGGCGGGGGATGGTGTATGCTAAGAGGAACGGGAAGCACGAGAGTTGAATTAACGCGCATGTCGCGGCGGTGGGGTATACGAAGGAGTTTATTCGCCAGGCGGAGATGTTTTCTGCGGTGGGTGGGACGGGGCGGTGGAGGAATGATGTGAACGGAGTGAGTACGCGGTGAGCGGATGTCGAGTAAGGTATACCTGCGGATTCCGGTTGAGATACTCCGGGCGGTTGGATATCCTCGTTTTTCATCTTGAATGGGATGATGGTGAGATATGAGATATTGATAGCGAAGTTGGATATAAAGCCATTATTGGATATTTCTTAATAGTATACTAATACTACAACTGGTGCCTGAATCCATAAACGCCGATGAGGTCGGCGAGACCTCCGAGGGCAAAAAAAAGCCACATTCCTCCCGCCGCAAACAGGGATTATAATCTAGATTTCAACGTTATACATCGACACCAACCCCGAACCGTCGAAGAATACTCGATTCAGGGACTGTAAATCCCCATCCCATCCAGCCATCGGAACATTCGCCTATTCAAGCGAGAACCCTTCCGAGCCGCGTAATTATATTATAATATCCACGCCGCTAGACCATCTCCGTGCGCATGATTTAATCGGTATTCGAATACTAGTTTATACTCGAAGTCTCGACTTTGGTGGATATATTGTGGGTGTATCGTTTGGACCGGGGAGCCTGGACTGTATTATATTCTAGCCAATCGCTGTTTTCGAATGATAGAAGGCTAGGCTAGATGTATGCTAGCGCGGCGTCCAGACCGCTGTACTCGCTTCCGTTTCCGGTAACGCATGCGTTGTGAATGAAGTGTTGTCGACAACGCGACCTCCGATCGATTCCAGCCGGACTGATCACATCACATCACATCATATATTCCCCGAGGAGGCGTATAACTTACTCCTACCCGAGACGTCGACCGCCACCCACTCGATTCAATTCCCATTTAGGTAACACATGTGATTTATATACATATATGTGTGTGTGTTTGTGCGGGTTACGTTATGGTATAATATGGGACGTATGGTATGTACCGGTATGGTACATACGTATGACTACCTGCCGTGGAGGAACGGAGGAAATGGATCGAACCCCGGGATGACTTATTCTGATGCATCCTGAAACCGTCGGTAGCGAGCAGTCTCTACCACCTTCCTGAGCCTCCGACGGCGCGCTATGCCGGATTTTTAACACACCGGCGAATGGTATCACTGGGTTTGTTGGGGGTTGTGTCGGGTCTGGATTGATGCGGCAGCTGTAGGATGTTCGAGAACCAGCTGGGATGGGATGTTTTTCGGGGTCTTTTTTTTTTTGAAAAAAAGGTACGGGTTTGGAATGTAGGATGGTGGAGGGGGTGGGTTAGGCTATTTAGAGGGGGTCGTACGGTGGGTTTTTTGTATATTTATCGGGCAGGTCTGCTGGTTTATTAGAAAGACTTTTTTTTTGCTGGTTTACTGGTTTATATATTACGGACGGTATAATACCCATTGTACGACTTTTTTCCTTCTGGAAGATTTCCTTATACAAATAATTTTTCTATTCGAAGTTGAATATATTCAACTCTCCATACAAGCATCACATATTTTTTATATCAAATAACCAATATATTCCTCATCTAAACCAAATACTGTAATCAATACCTCAGAGATATCTATATCTACATTATCATCAATATATCACCAGCATGGATAAGAGCATACCGAGCATGGACAAGGGCATACCGAGCATGGACAAGAGCATACCGTCCACAGATCCACCTTCTTACACCGAAAAGCCCACGGAACATCCAATAGTAATCTTCCACGAAATCCCTCTAAACCCACTCCCACCGCCACCACCCACCGCCTCCCTCTCCCTCCAACAATTCAAATCCTACCGTCGCAGCCAATACATCGTTAAAATCCTACACCTCCTCTCCTTCATCACCTGGATAGTACTACTCATCGTAACAGTCGTATTATCAGAGCAATACCCGGAGGTAGCACGGAAGGTTAGTTGGGATTCGGACGCGGTGGTGTCGGGTGGGAAGGTGACGGCTCCCGGGTTGCAGTTTATCGCGGGGATGGGGCTGGTGGCGGCGTTGGGGTGCGGGGTTTGCGCGGTGTGGAGCGGGATCGCGGTGGTGAAGGCGGAGGGGAGGAGGGTGGTGCAGAGGGGGACTCCGGGGGAGGTGGTGTGGGGGAGGTTGAAGTGGTGGGGGGAGTGCAAGGGATTGGATTATTGGTTGATCGGGGTGGCGGTATTGCAGTTCATCGTCGGAGGGGTGTTAATTGTTAAAGTTAATTAGATGGTGTTTTTGATACTGGTTTTATTCAGCGGGTGTTTGGGATGATGACGCTGGACGTCATTTGGTTGTATGTTAGTACATTTAATCACAAAAGTTAATCAATACTCTCTATCCAAACACTACATCTTCAAGTCGACATTCAGTAATCACTGTCGCATCTTCTGAACGGTGATATCAAGCATCACTCCAATATTGAACCACTGTCATGAGTCATTGGCGTGGAAATCCTAGCTATAGACTGGATAGACACGGAACAGTACGTATCCTATCGGCTATCGTTCTCAGCAATGATCTTCGGTTCCTACCCGGCGTGCCTGAAGTCTCATGCTCGTAGGATTACTGGAAACGTTGAAACGGGGCGGGAAGACTAAGCTTAGGATTTTATAAAATTTTAGCGGTCTACCGGGCGCTATCTTAGTTATTATGGGCTCGTGAGTTAGCGAAGGTTAGGGTCTGGTAGGATGTTCGGATAAACGCGGTTCCTATAGTCAGGAACCGGATATGTAATTGTTATATGTCAGTTTATGGAGGACTGTGATTATTTAGGTGATCTCATGAAGCTATAACGCTCTTAATGGACAGAGTTCATGGATATTATCTACTGAGAACATCTGATAGCGCTGGACAACGCTTGGGGACATTCTGTAACTCGGAAAGATGACAATCGATCAAGCGGTGGCTCGAGTGACAGCGGGCATAATATTGTTCGAGCTAGTTGATAGTAGTGTGTATATAGTACAATTACAGCGTCGTGATGCTTGCACATCAGCAGCTCGACTGTAGATTGCCATTCCAATATTCCCCTCAATTCTCTTTCCTCAAACTTCGTCATCAGGATGATATCATCTTGTATAGTATCTTGACTATGGCGACGCTGCCCTCATACCCCACCGGGCCGATATGGTGCCCGCTCTCCGACAAGCCCGCCGTACACCTCGCCGCTCATCTGGATATCAACCAACCGTTGAACGCGCTGCAGTTACGCCCTAACATTATCGATGTCTTGTATACGATATGGTGCGACCATATCGACCACGCGCAGCGTGAGTATTTTCGATTATCTTCGTTATCTGGGGTGGTATCGTACTGACTAGGTGTAGTCAGGGACTGTGAGATGGAAGACCTCGATTCCTCTCGACCGCTCAACTTTACCATCCCCTCCGACGACATATACCTGCTAGGTAGCATTTAGTATATTGTCTCACTGATATGAACGCGAGACTGACGGTGAATAGCCCGCGATATCGTCCTCATGACCCTCCTCCTCGACCCTGAAATCCCCATCGACCACGTCTGGGAAGCCTACTTCCACCCCATCGCCACGCAACCCTGCGAGCTCCGCCTAAAATCTTGCGTCCACGCCCTCTACCTCTCCACCCTCACCCTCGAAAAATGGCTCACCAACCCGCTTCACAAACTCATCCGGTTCACGAATCTCCAAACGCTATCCTCCCTCAACCGCGCGTTCGCGAAGTACGATGAATTCCTGAGTAACGAAGACCATAGGAATAAAGTTGAATTGAACTGGATGTACGAACGATCTCTCCGCAAACCAGAAATGCTTCAAGCGAGAAATTTGAGGTATCAAGACTGGATCACACCTGGTGATTTGATGGAGATCGAAGCCGCGGCCGGGTTGAGTGCCGCTCACATCAATTTTTTCTGGTACGGCACGTTCCTCAAACCGCAGGACAAAACGCAGTTGAAAGTCAATCCGTTATTCGTCTTTTGGAAAGGCGGCGAAGGGTCGTGCGTCTCGAAAGGTTGGTTCGGTTTACATTCATTACTCAGTGGATGGCGCTAATATGAGTAGAGACTTGTCCGCTTATCTCGTTCATGACGGTCGCGACCGTCACGGCGAAGAATGTGCTTCAAACCAACGAAGCTAGAATCCAAAGGGGCACCCCATCCGATACATCGCTGTTATGGCTATACGGCATACAAATCTTCAACAGATTGGTCCCGGCGTTCAGAAAAGCGGTGAAAATAGATCACGTTCGCATGACGCTAGCCTACTGCAGACCCATGGAGTTCTGTCAAAGTATCCAACCGGTGGATAAAGAAGGTCTCGGAACCGGACTGATTCTTCGAGAAATCTACGGAAACCACGATTGGAATCTACTTTATATACCAGCTGGGGAGAAGAAATTTAACGTCATCGATGGACGGGAGATGTCTGCTCGGATCGGATTTCATAATACGTTTCTGGCCGCGGAGAGGTTGTTACAGCGAGATGAGGACGAGAGTATTCTGATCATGGATGTCAATCCCGGTCCTACGGAGTGGCGCGACAGACTTTCTCTCAACACGATGCTCGGGACGAACATCGAGTTATTTTCGGCGTTGTTCGGGTTGGATTTACTCGATACCGAAGACGACGAGGATTTGGACTGGACGCTTCAATACATCATGCACGACCAACATCCGAACCGAACTATCTTCTGGAGCACGAAATCGTTCGATTTGAACGATCCTTCGACGTTGACGGAGATGGTCGCATCTTACGAAGGCCACGCGGATGAAATTATCGTGGATGAGGTGTTGGGGATGTACGCGGCGATGAATCGGGGGATTACATTGATCAACGGGATTGGAAATACATATTCCACGTTCGTGCAGATGATATATAATATCTCGAAACGCGGGGTCGAAGGGGTCGACGGCGGGTACGTTATCAGAAAAGTGAAGGAGGGTATTGAAAGGTCGATGGAGTTGGAGGTCTGTTGGCATTTGTTCGGGTTCGGGAGGATGGAAGGGATGGGTGGGAGGAAGATGGTGTGCGTGAACATCGGGGTGTCGTTGAATAAAATCTTCGAATTGAGGGATGCTATGGGGGAGAAGTGGAGGCACGGCGGCAAGATTATGTTTTGCGTCAAGTTGATCAAAGTTAAGGATGGATATGAGGATAAAGTCGGTGATAACCCGGTTCTGAATGATCAGGAGGTTCGCGGAATCAGCGCGCCGGATACCCAACGACCGAGCGATGAGAATACGCCCATCGATAACGCGAACGTGCAAGATACGGGGGAGGATACTTCCAACGGGAAATTATCCGAAGCATCGATCGCTTGGAAAGAAGAATTCCACGCCATGCGTTTGAATTTCGGTAGAATTGCGAATAATAGTCCTGCTGGCATGGAAAATGAAGAGGTTTATATACATCCCGGGGCGCCGACGTTGGTATATGCGAAGAATGAATGGAATACGACGAGGAAAGGGGGGATTACGTTTTCTTTTCTGATTTTTGCGGACGGGTTGGGGCTTGATATTCACGGGAGGTATTACGGGGATGATAAGGGTCATCGGGAGGGGGAGGGGGATATTTACGGGTATAGATATCAAGTTGTGATGATGGAGGGGAAGGATGCGTACGGGGGGGATGTTCAGGAAGGGTGGATGGGGGGTGAGGAGGTTGTGTTGTCGAGGGGGTTTCCGGTCGTTGTTGAGGAGAAGGTTGTGACGAAGAAGATGAAGAGGAAGAAGAAGAAGAAGAAGGCGAAGAAGAAGGGGAAGGGTGGAGTTACTGGGAAGGAGAATGGTGTTGGGACTGGCGATAAGGAGAACGGGTTAGATGCGGATGCGGACGAAAATGAGGAGAACGAAAATAACTTGAATGCGGATGAGATGGATACGAAAGTGAACGGTGAAGATATGGCGAAAGGAGACGGGGTTGAGGAGAACGAACCCGGTGTCGAAGAGAGAAAAATCTTTAGCGGGGTTGAAGACCGGTGGTCCGTATTCCTGATGAACGAGCAAGGGTTTAATATCAAGCCTTGGAACTGGAAAGACGAACGGAACTCCGAAAATAACGATGAACAGGACGACCAGATTCCTTGTCTCAGGCTCAGAACCTAGTCTATAGATTACTTGAAAGAATTTTGTACGCTAGAATGACAGCGATTAGAGAGTGAATAGACACTTTTGTTAGAGGAACATTTGATTATGCGGACTATATGCGCATCACATAGCATCTTATCCCGCAGCATTTCTATATTGATGGTAGCACAAACTGAGCGAATTCCTGCAGCGTTATGACTCGATTACTGCGAGCCTCAGGCCTTCCTTTCGGTAAGGTATATTATCTCTGCTATGCTACGGCACAGATGCCGTGACGGGTTAACGCGCAGGATCGATCTGTGAAATCTGTTTAATTTCCCGCTGCGGGGGTTTGAATCATGTAGGGGTATATGCAAGAAATAGTCAAGAAATACAAATAATTTCTCTTGGTTCGTTGGTTTGAGTGGCACGGTGAGGCCCGCTTGCAGGTTTGTGATTGAAGTTGTATGGGCGGCTGAAACGGCGCGGTAAGATCAAAATCCAACAGATGGGGGGTGTGTTGTAATTACAAGTAATGTAAGCCACGTTTCTTGGCGTACATTTTCTGGGAGGGGCTCTTGATTTTATCGCCCCGCTTCCCTCTTTGGAGTTTTCTATGCATTGGGTTACTGTATTCGGGGAGGAATATTGGTCGCATGATGATTGTTTCTTTTCGTCAGCCACCCTTCCCTTCGGCATATATATATTTCGTTTTTGCTCATCATTTTTCGGTTGCTTTGAATATAATTCGCTGGTGGGGCGCCGGACAAACGTTTGTACCATGTGGGTTGTTGTCAAATGCTTCCGTCGAATCATGTGTTCGGATCGCGGGGGCTTATCTTGAAGAATTATGTTTTGTGAAAAAGAAAACTCCGCAGGATGGAGAAAAGCAAAGAATGCAGGAATAGCGAGCAAGATGAGGGGGGAGGAGTGCACTTGAATAGCTGGTGAGAAAAGCAGGCGATGGAGACGTCTGGCTGGACAACGTGGTTATTATCCTCTTGCTCCCGGTTGTTAATTTTAAGACATCGTCGAGCTCTTGTTTCACCGAATCTTATTCTTGTTTTTTTTTTCTCATACTGTTTCTTGAGATTTTATCATCATTTACTTCTTTTCTCAAGAACTTTTTCTTACGGCGGCGATTCTTTTTTTTCGTGATATTTGATATCGGTGTTAAATTTTACTTCGCAAGACATATCATCTCGGTGACGTTTGATAACGCCTGTGGCGTTCAACGGCGCTGACTAACCAACCCTTGCGGCAGTTCGAAAGCAGACTATTCTTAGCACACAGAAAAAATGGCGAGATGTACCTTGTCACTCGCTACCCTTCCGCTGGATATCCTCGTATATCTAATCTACGACGTATTAACTCCTAGATTTTTCATTTTGACTTCCTTTTCAGTATAAATCGACGATTACTAAAATTATAATTTTTCTTGATATAGGTAGTACAAGATGACAACACGCTTCGTTCGTTATCGCGAACGTGCCGGGTACTCCGCGACATCTCCCTCCGTCGTCTGTTATCCGAGAACACCGCATTAAATTTCAACCTGCAATCTTGTAATAATCTAACCTACCAAAACACGGTCTCCGACTTCCTTCTCTCGAGAAACTACAGATCAGCGGGTTTAACGAGATCTTTAACATTAAACATCAACTCGTTGGAATCCCAAGAATTAGAAAAATTATCACGATATAAATCATATCTAGCCGATGCGGGGAGATTATTATCAAAGTTTCGAAATGTGCAAGATGTGACGTTACGAGATGCTACGTGGGTGAGCAAAGGGGGTTCCTGCGAGTTGGTTGAGTGGACGTGGAAAGCGTTGGAGGTGAATAATTTGAAACGGTTATTTGTCGATCCTTGCGGGCGGGATTTCTTCAGATCGTTGCCTGATGATGAGTATTTGGCTCGGATTGAAGAAGAGACGGGACGGGAGTGTGGGTTTGGTCGTGGGAAAGGGTTGGAGACGTTTTCTGTGCAGACTGTGTCGAATAATATCTACAGTCACGATTATTCACAGTTTACGAATTTGATCACTGCTACATTAATAGCGAATATCAAATCGCTGACGCGGTTATGGTTTAACGGAACGGAATTTGTTGAAGCGATCGAGAAGCTTCCTGACGGATGTTTGTCAGATATGCGGTTGAAATCCCTCAGCTTTCGAAATCTAGGAAAACACGAGGGAATCGTGCGAGTATTCGGGTTACGATCCCGAGGTGATCCGAATAATTCGGAATCCGTGGAAGAAGACGCTGTGACGGGATTGGAACATTTATACCTCTCCGACGGATCCAGCAACGCTGATGCGGAGTTAGAGCTACTCCGATACCTCAATACACCGAAGCTAAAGTCATTACAATTAGGAGCGCAGATGTTCCATCCGCAAGTCGACCAACACCGTCTCTCGGAATTGTTATTCAGCTACATTCATTCTTTTTCGTCGCTGGAGCGGTTCGGTGGCAGTCGTGTCGAGGAGGTATCGAAGTTGAGTTACTGGCAAACGCTTGAGAAGGTCGCTGAAGGGCATCCGGGGTTGAAGACTTTAGCGGTTTGGTATACTTGGTACACCGCGAGTCAACTTTTGAATCCTAGCTTTAATGGCGTGCGGGTTCACGATGTCGAAAAGTTAGAGGTTTTGTGTAGACCTGAAGGTGGAGACCACGGTATTTGCGTAAGTCTGTCGCCGTCCCGTACTTTCCTCGCATCGCTAGTGATGCAATATATGATGCTGATTCGACGATATGATAGCCTGCGTTAGGTCTACTATTCCGCAATCGGACTTCCAGTCGAAATAGTTTAACGACACTATCTATCGGTGATAAACTGTGGGAACAAGAATACTTCACCGCACGAGATATTTCGGTGATTGTTTCAACGATATTATACGTCCATCAAAAACAGCAATATCCTGACTTCAAGTTTCGCCAAAGCGACGACGAGAGACAAACTTCTCCGAGGGTAGAAACTCCGGGTCGTAGAGCATTATTCGCGGCGTTGCAACAAAGCCGAAAGTTCAGCGTATTAGATTTCTTACGACGACGTCCGAAGTATCAGGCTGTGGAAGAGTATCTTAATATTTTGGCGAAAGGGGCTTCCGGGAGGAGGTGTGGATGGCTTTCAAAGATCGCGGATTGGGATACCAGGGGATTCAAGGATAGGGAGGCCCTGTTGGAGGGATTTTATAATGCGATTAGTCATTCGCCGCCGGTAAATTTTATTCGGTTGGAGGTTAATATGGTTGAGAAGGTTGTTGGGAAGAAATGGCCGGAGGATCTAGTTGACAGGCGGTTTATTTGGGTGAAAGAGGTGGATGGATGGGATGTCACTCAAACGTTTTGAAAGATTTTCTTGGGATGTTAATCTAGAGTAATAGCTATAAGCTCGTTTGGATTCTGGGGCTTCGGATTAAAAATCTCGTCCAAATGTTGGGATACAGCTGTTAGGCAGCGAATGTTGGAGTGATACCCCGCAAGTCGCAGTCGGAGATTTTTTACTTGAAAGTGTCTCGGACGAGATACGGAGATACGGAATGTATCTAGTATTGATCGATCGATTGATCTTCAAGATGCGCCTTGTGTGCATAACGCACTAAACCTAATTTGTTAGCTCGGTTCCGATAACCTTGATTTTGAAGATAATGACTTGGCGTGAGGAATGATGACTTGTATGCAAAGCTGCGGGTAAGCTGGACTACGGAACAAGCTGTAAGTCGATACTAGTGCTCGTAGGCTGCAGGCTGCCTTCTGTCCAGCGCGAGATTCGCTGGCCAATATCTTTCGTCTTAGTAGCAAACATTTCGAGATTAACCTTTGATACAAGCCATTCATTTGTTGTGAACTATTGAGCTAATTGAAAAGAAAAGCCGTGCACTTTGTTTTCTTTTGAAAATACCCCGAGGAATGATTCTTTCTTCGTGGAGAAGGGAAACATTGAAGTTCCACACATTCATTGAGATGGCCCCCCCTGCACATCTACATTCTTCGAATGCAACGACGATCGCATCTGATACAAGCTAATGCAATGTACGACGCCAGCACCGGAATCATGTATTTCCAACTTCCCGCAACCGTACAACTGTTCTCCCCCCACCCTGGCAAATGTGCGATCCTTTTTCGCCATAGGTTCCGCGCCCGGCTCTATCGCAGCTCTTTTCCAATTGGTCTAAACCGGAGTTGATCAATGTACGTCATCGGTGTATTACATACCCCCGCTTCTTACCCCGATTGTTTATAAAGAGCGTTGCCTCCCCGCTTTCGACATAATAACTTGGACGTTCAACCATCTAAAACGATTGAATCTATCAACCCGATCAAAGCTTCTGCGTCATTATTTATCCCTTAATCTTACTTCTGGGCAATCCTGGTCGGTCGAGTCTTGCGCGCAATAGGGAGTGAGAACTGGGAAATAAATTAAACGCTAAAAACATTGACGGTAAATAGTTAAATTTCCCGTCTGCATACGATATAACTAGCTGTAGAATAAGATACTGATATACGCTCTTAGGTCGATCGAGTTCATAATGAAATTGTTCGTGGGAAACCTCAGCTGGGGAACGACGGACGATAGTCTTCGCCAAGTATTTTCGGAATATGGCCAAGTCACAGACTGCATTGTGATGCGGGATAGAGAGACCGGACGGTCCCGAGGGTTTGGATTTGTCACTTTCAGTACTTCTGATGAAGCCAACAATGCCATGAATTCTTTGAATGATCAAGACGTGGATGGTCGCAGAATTTCAGTAAAGACGGCTGAGAGAGGAGGAGGGGGAGGAGGAGGGTCTGAGGGTGGTGGTGGTGGTGGGTATAGACAGGGTGGGATGGGTGGTGGTGGAGGCTACGGTGGTGGAGGCTACGGCGGTGGAGGTTACGGCGGTGGAGGTCACGGCGGTGGAGGTCACGGCGGCGGTAGTGGGGACGGATGGTGAACTCATTGTTGAGAGGGTTGAGAAGCTATTCTTCGCATGCTTTCTACGTCGAATTTTGGGTATACTTAGCTAGAACCAGTGGTTGCTCCGGCGGTTTGGTATACTGATGGCATTTCATCTTTATCTGATGCTTAGAGCTATTGCCATCTATGTTTTTATGACAGTCCCTCAATACTAGAAGGCCAAAGTGACTCCAAATTCAACGCATGCTGAAATGCCAATATCTACAGCTATTTCAGGTTGTATACACGTTTATATAGTCACACTTGTCGGAGATCTGTGAAGAGCGCGGAATTTTGACTTAACGTGTAGGGAAGGATCTATGTATGCTTACGGACTATTATAACACGTCAGACAAAACCGGAAGGGAAGTATCGTTCTTTCTTCAATTCAGTTTTAATTGCTTCAACCTTTCCACGACCTACAAAGTCTTGAAATGTGGTAGATTTTTGAGTTCTGGTTGATCTTTAATGTTAATCACCATAGGATTATCCAATCCTACTCCCCATGTATATTGCTCAGATTCGACTATAATCTGTTTAATAAGCGATAGAATAGTACGCATCCAAGGCCAAGCGAAAGACAGACAACTGGCGGAAGAATCATGGTTGTTTCCCTTAGGTGTTCACCTTTTATAAACTCTAGTTTTGGGAGCCATAAAAAGTCAATAAGTAACCCCCGATTGTCCTACCCCACGTTCAAGGGAACTAGCAGACAGAGAAAACCACTAGAAACTGACAGGATGGTTTATGTTCCACCTTCACATGAAACTTTAGTGCTACCTGATTGCGGCATAACTGGCCCAATAGCCCGCTTCACCCCCTCCCGCCAGAGGCAATGTGTTGATATTGTGATATTTCTCTAAGCGGTAAGAAACCCCGCAATTCTCGACTCGGGGAATTTTCGGCAAATACCACTTAAGCAGTCGTCGTTTCGGTGGACAAGGGTATCTATCCAAATGGAGCGCACGAGACGAATGAGCTACCCGCGATACGACGTGATATTTGACTCGGATTTGCGGGCGTTTGATTCGTTCAATACTGACGTGAGAATCTCTCTCCGGAAGACTAACCGAGTGGTAATAGTCCGCAGTTAGCGCTTCGGGATCATGCCACGACCATTTATGCCGAAGCCCGCTTTGCATTGGCTGGCCCGCGGATTTGACAGAGCATCACGTTGGTAGCATATAACACTACACAATCCCTCTTTACGGCGATATCTGTACTCCGCGGGAGATACTCATAAACTTCGAATATATCCATTCTCCGTCGTTTCGTTGGTGTTACACCGTGTCATACGAAGCAGCAGCAATGGCGACCCCACCTCCGTCCGGGGTCTATGTGCCCGTTCCCACATTCTTTGCGTCCTTCGACAAATCCGCTTACAAGCAACCCCTCGACACCACTGCTCAGACGGAGCATACGTTATACCTCGCGTCGGCAGGTGTCACAGGTCTCATCTTGTGCGGGAGTACAGGAGAGGCGGTCCACATGTCCCTCGGTGAGCGTGTACAGCTCATCAGCGAACAGAAGAAAGTTCTCGACCAGAGGGGGTTTGGAAATGTGGTGATCATGGCTGGTACAGCGAGTCAGAATATCGATGAAACGATTGGGATCATTGAAGAGAGTAAAAATGCTGGTGCGACGTATGCGTTGGTCTTGACGCCGAGTTATTTCGCTGTTGCCGGTGGTTATAGTGAGGAAGGTATGAGGTCGTGGTATATGGCCGTGGCAGATAATAGTGCGCTGCCTGTGCTCGTAAGTGACGTGTCTATTATTCCCAATACACAGAATGGATTAGCAAGCTAACGGTGATGAATTCAAGGTGTATAACTATCCTGCCGTAACGAATAACCTCCAACTGTCTCTGTCGCTAATGAAGAGCTTGTCCAAACATCCGAATATAGTAGGGTGCAAGCTATCACACGGAAATATGTCGCACCATTTGATCCTTTCCTCGTCGCCTGAGATCAAACATGAAGAATTTCGTGTCTTCACTGGATTGGGCCAGCAGCTGCTGCCTTTGTTGCTTAGTGGTCCTGGTGCCGCGGGCGCAATCGATGGTACCGCGGCCTATTTCCCGAAGACGCTGATTAGGATATATAACCTATCAACCAAGATCTCTACCGGCACCGCGAAAGCGGAGGATTGGAAGGAAGTACAACGGCTTCAGTGCGCGTACAGTGAAGTTGAAGAATGGGTTGTCAAATTTGGCACCATCGGTATCAAAGAAGCCATCAAGAAAGTTTTGGGTATTTCGGTGGGACAGGCGGGCGGTCGGTTGCCTTTCTGCGAAACTCATGTAGATAAGGAGTGGGAGCGGTTCAGAGATGTGTTTGTAACCGTGCAAGAGTTTGAGAACAATCTGTAACGAGTATGCAATTTGCCGTATCTAGAATAAATGGTCATAGATGCCAGCGTGAGGGCTTCTCATTCCACCCCTGCTTCCGACTTCTCTCCTCATTTTTCCGCCTGCGCCACCTGGCTCGACCCGGCATATCTCTAGCCCATAGCCAAAGTATGTCCATCTGATAACTTCCCAGTAAATTTCCTCCGGCGGTTCATAACCGCTCACAAAATCAATATATTCCAAGTCACGTAATCCGACTAAGGCGTCTACACGAGAACGAAGCTCCTCAATAAACACATACCTCAACTCGAACCTCGGCCAAGGCACCCTAGCTCTTTTTAATTTTTTCATGCCCCTGAATGGGCTGTAAGCGATTGGCAGGCTGCGTACCGCGGAATCCATCAAATGCTCTACACCGTCGAGTCTGAACTCTTCCGTGTTCGGGAAACGGTACGCCAATTCGAAGAGATTCCCTAGTACATAATTCGACAGGATTGTCACATGTAAATTTTTGACACTAAAGTATCTTGGGAAGGGGGTATTCGTTGACGTCGCGTGAGCAAAGTCATCAGAACGCAACGATCCGCATCTTATCTTGAGAGTTTTCAATGTGCGAATTGAGTCATAGTAAAACTGTGGGAAGGGTGTGTGGGCGCCGTTCCTTGGGCCTTTGATGTTTGTCCTGATAACATCGGTCAAGGACAAACACTGGAAGTGCTGTCCGTTCCGAGATTCTGTAGCAACGATGGTCGCAGATATCAACTTTGTAGGAAAGTCGAATCCCAAGTAACTTATCTCGTCTTCGTACGGCTCAATGTCTTTGAGAAAGGCTCTCGCCGACTCTGATAAGTTCTCATCGATAAGATGTGCCTGGACATATCCCGCACTCGTATCTGCCATCGTGTCACCATCCATGTGTAGTGACTCCAAGCTTTCGTACCAAGAGCATCTTGATAGTTGTTTTAGGATTGCAAGTTGGACACTCCGGCGGTATAATCCGGGAGTAATGTATGAGATACGAACCCCGATTATGTTAGGGAAAATATGCACAAGGGAGGAGTGTTCCGCCGCGTCGGAAATTGTTGTTATTAGATTTGTACCCGGCGGGGATGTAAAGTTTACATTTCTACTGCCAGTATTAACTTGAGAAGACCCTTTTTATAAGACCTGAAGTTTGGGTTGAACGGGCGATTGTGGCTTACCGAACGTAGCGCTTAAGGTGGTCGAATTGGCCACCGTTGAAAGCTTTGATGGCTGCCGTCGAGAGTTTGATGTTACGAACGAGGAGTTTGAGGGCTACTTCGCGGTGATATTTCGAAGTGCGCGAGATATTGGCTATAGACTCGAATGGAAGATAGTCGTAGATTAGATCCCATATCTCGGCTGGGACGTGCATCTTTCGGAGGTTTTGTAGACTCTAGCGATAAATGCTTTGTCATAGGATACAAGGTTTAGGTCTTCATGGCAAATGGGCACGTCCTTGCATGCGGGGTATCACTGCCGCAATTAATACAACACTTGCTGTGTTGGTATCGCTGGAAGCTACTGGGAAGGCTGAGGCTAAACACGGTGTAAGTAGGTAGCACGTAATTTTGAGGCTTCGGGGCTCTTAAAATATGGAGAGGGATCTCTATGAATCAGAAGATGATCGTTTCTTCATAGTTGGGAATAGCTTCTTATATACGAAGTCCCTTTCATTTTCTATCAGGAATCTCTCTATGCGATAAGAGTATTTAAATACTATTTTCATGAATTATATGACATATCCTCGTACATTAAACATCTAAGCCGCACATACTGGCGCATCATAGACAAACAAGGATGGAGCAGATCCGTTACACTTGGTAGCCTTTTTAGCATCGTATTTCTGGCCAGGATACAACCAACAACTTCCCGGACCAGAGATACCAGGGGCGCTGGGGATCCCCTTACTGAAGATGAAGAACTTGCAGAATGGGTGGTCGTGGCATATATCCCAGCAAGTATCAGGGCCGCTGGCCGCAACAGCAGTTGCTTCCTTTGGATGAGGGTAGTCGCAGACCGAATCGACGACTTTGGCGGTATATTTCTCGCATGGTGGGGTGGATTCGCACGTTGGGCGTTTGTAAACGATAAGCCCCGGCCATTCGTTTTTGGTGCACTTGGTGGCCTTGGAAGCGTTATATTTCTGCTTTGGGTACATCCAGCAGGTTCCTCCGTTCTTTGTGCCACCGGTAGTCCAGCCCTCTCTGAAGATGACGAAATCACATGTGGCATCGTTTAGACATTGCTTCCAGCAAAAGGCGGCGCCATCGCTGGCGAAAGCGTGGTTGTTATCAGGTACCGGGTAGTCGCAAATGGTATCGATTGGAGTGGAGGTTGGGTAACAGGGCTCTGGGGCGCCGGCGAGTGGGACCGCCGTGGCGAGCGAAGCAAGGAAGGCGACTGAGATTAAAGACTTCATAGTGCTGGATTCCAACCAATATTATAGATTTTAAAATGAATTAACGATAGTTGTATAAAGAGAGTGTGTTATTGACGTTGATGCTGATGTAAATGAGAGTGGACGTGGAGCGCGTTCAGATGCTTATATATTTCTGTCGCGGATAGCTTCCTTCGATGAATTGCCACCAGAGTTGGAAATATCAAGCTCGGAACGCGGTTTATTGGACATTCTCGTATTCAAATGTCACCGCGTGCCAATTATTAAAATTTCACCTGATATCCAAGGAAGTTTTACTCATTCGGAAGGCTTCTGTCATTCTATGATTCTATCTTTCAACCCTGGTCGACAGCTAGAACCTGGTAGCAACAAAATTTACCGGGTTGAGATACTCGATTCGGCAGGTGGTGCATGCGGCAAAATTCCAATCTAAGCTTTAATCTATCATCGATCTCGCTGACCTTCCCCATTACTTTGAAGAAAATATTAATACGAGGCGGCTCCGGGATGTTTTAAGACACTTGAGCCTTAGGTATGACTGACATCTCAACGTTACCCTTGACGCGATGCGATGATAGCGGAAGTCAAAGTACCACAGCGAAACTTGGCTATGATAAAAATGGGCTCAGTTGCCACACACCAGGAGTAAAATACGAGGCTAAAACGTGGCTAAAAGAGAAGGTACTGGGAACTCTTTCTCTTCGACTCATACTACAATCTTTGCTAGGGCTCGAAGAGCCTCACTTTCCGATCCAAGCTTTATCTTTTCGAACCAACACAAGACCTACACTCCATGTGTGTTATACGTTAGCGTACCTCGCGCCTGTGATACTGAGTGAAAGAGGGGGCTTAGACGGTGCTAGTAAACACTATCTCGCTTCTCCGTGTTTAGGTAGCAAAATTGGTGTCACAAATATACGCTGGATCTAGAGATTTGGAGACCCCTAACTCTGACTCCTATACGTATATACGGAATTTTGATACGAAAATCCTTTTATGCTTTTCGACGAGTTTTTTTTTTTTTTTT